>SNQJ01S0069151.1:86228-115536 GCA_010110895.2 Picea sitchensis | reverse complement strand
AACTATGTCCTTCACTCCCAGACAACTTCGCAGAGAATGGAATTTATTCTCAGTGAAGGTCTTGGTGAAGATGTTTGTCATCTATTTTGTTGAAGGACATAACTATAAGTCAATGATCCCATCATGGAATAAGTCCCGGATGTAGTGCATGTGGATCTCAATGTGCTTCATCTTCTACATATGAAATGGATCTCTGCAGAACTTCAGAGTGCTCTGGTTGTTACACCAAATGATGATCGGATGATGAAATTGAATGCCCAACTTAGTGAGAAAATGTTGTAGACACATAGCCTGAATGGTTATGTTAACTACCCCTCTGTACTCTAACTCGACTAAAGATATAGCAATGGTAGCTTGCTTCTTGCTCGACCAACAGATAGGCCCAAAACCAAGACTGAGTGAGTAACCAGATGTGGAATTGCGATCACTGCTATCTCCATCCCAGTTAGAATTAGTAAATCCAATGAGATCTAATGTAGAGTCTGTTGCATAATGAATCCCAAATATGATGGTGCCTGTACGTATCGAAGGATATGCTTCACAAGCTTCCAATGTAGCTCATGCGACTCTTGCATGAACTTGGAAACTATGCCAAATGCATAAGAGAGGTTTGGTCTGGAGTGTGTGAGATACAACAAGATCCTCACTAGTTGTCTATACAGTGTGTTGTCAACCAGTGGATTCTCCCCAACATACTCAAGTTTGACTCCTGATAGGAAAGGATACAGAGAAGACTTGCAGTCTATCATGCAAAATATCTCAAGGAAATATCGTGCATACTTGGCCCAAGAGATTTTGATGCCTAATGCATCCTGACTGATCTCGAGTCCAAGGAATAAGTGTAGAGGAACCATGTCTATCATCAAAAACCTTTCGTGCAGAATCCTCTTGACTGTAGCAATCTTTGAAGTTGAGCAACCAATGATCAACAAATCATCAACGTACATAACTAAGATTAGAAGTGAATAAACCGTCCTGAGTGTTGAGGAGAAGATATGAAAAGATCTTACTCAAAAAATTTCATATCTCGCTTGGCTAAAGAAATATAGACGGGAATATCACCCTATGTTTATAGCCATCAAAATTTGTATCCTAATTCACAAGTATTGTTTACAAGTGCTTAGGTTGTTTTTTATAAATAAAAGCTTGCTGAAAAAATCATTATTTATGTAATTTTCTAAACATAACAAATGTTGAAATAAATATAGAGACATAATTAAAGATACCAAGTCAATAATCAAAACATATAAGACATCAAGCATTCCTTTATTTCAGTCCAATTCATCAAATAATCGTTCTCTTTACAAAATTTCCTGAGGAAGTTTTGGACCAAAGTCAAACTTAGACGTCCCCGATGAAACATACAAAAGGATTCATGACAAAAAGTAAAAAAATGAACTTTAAAAGTTGGATCAGCTTGCCACATATTTTTTCCCACTTGACTCTGCACAATAGCCTTTGTTAGTCATGAAATCTAATTCACAAACATACAATTCTACACAGACTATCAAAGATAGATCAACACCTCTAAAAAACAAGTGTCTGAATGATGCAATTCATCCCTGAATCTTGTTGTCTACAATAAGACCCTGCTATCATAAAAACGAATTAGGATTCTAATGAATTAAGGAATGAATGAAAACTGAATTATCTCAACAACAACTCAAAGATCAAACCTTAGTATGCTTCTCCTTGTATTCTCCTCTTGTTCCTCCCTTTCCTTTTTCCTTTAAGCAAATTAGAATTGATTAAAGTAGTTGAACTAGTTCCTTAGTTAAGTTAACCACAACTCAACCAACTCTTTAGTTAAGGGGAAAAAGTAATGAAATCATAATAAGGGTTTTAAATAAATAATAACTAGTAGGTGGGACCCCTTGTGACTCCCTTTAGTTCTATAACAATGATAACACAAATAGTTAAGCAAACAAAACATCCCTCCTCATGACTCCCACATCATTTTCATATTTTGACAATTTATATCAATGATAATTGAAATTATTTCCAAAAATATATTACCCATATATCCAAAAAATAGTGTGCTGTCCAAAATTTCAGAAGTCAACTATTCTCAAAAATAAATAAATAAAACTTAAAATCCATATTTCCCACTCTAGGAGGCAATCTTTCCCTTGTTGTTTCTCTCACCTTTTCATCTCTCTGAATTTTCCTTAGGCTGTGTGGATCCTTTAGGCCTCGTCTCACTGATCACATGAGAACAACCATCTCTCAAATGTATTCAGGAGGACACAGATTTATCAGAGTCATTTGAGGGTGATGAAGGGGCATCAGTGGATTTTCCTTTGTCAAGAGCATGGTGGGCCTTAGTTTTCAATTTTTTTCTTAAATGGGAAGACTAAACTAGTGAGTGGACAGGGGCATATTGGAAAATTTGATTGATAGGTGGGGGTGAAGGTAGAGACAGGTTAGGCTAGCCATAATGTTGGGAGATTGTCGGGTGGACAATCTCTTTCCATCCATTGTTTTTGAGAATTTTAGGTTGCAATGAGACATGAGGAAGAATGGGGATACCAGGGACCCGTGGGGCTTTGAATGGAGGCCTTTTAGGCCTAGGTTGGAACAGTACTTTCCCAATCCAGTTAAAAAAATCTAGCTTGAAAAAGTTGTCCTAACTCTTGTGAATCTGCATCAAACTGTATAGAGAATGTTGGCCTTCTAGGGCCCCTGTTACAATTACCTCTTCCTTGGTTACCCCTGCCATGGCTACCTATGCCGAAAAATCTCATCCCTATATGCATAATTGATTAGAAAATAGTTTCTTTAACAACCATACATGACAACTCTTTTAAAATATGAAATACAATTTGGCTCAACAACATATCAGACTCATGTAATCCAATCTATGCAATTGGTTTAGTAGTTTTCCATGAGCAGGGGGTGAACAAGGGTTCTTGGGTATGTGAGGGGTTGTATTGAGAGAAAAATGTTAAAATGAGGGGAAAAAGATCACTATTACTGCTCATAGACATCAAACAATCAACTGTATTATAAATCCAAATAATATATCACTGTAATTCATCACTATAGTCCCTTAACGGTCATAATACAAGACTTATCTTTACTATAATTAAATTTTAGGAACACGGAGTGGATAGTGAATATGGGAAGGCGAGGGGGGTTGTAATACAAACATCAACCACTGCCCATAATTTAACTTCTCAAACCAAACATAGACATAGGTCTTTCCAAAGTTGGATAGACTCTTTTAAAACATGCCCGATCCCATTCCTTTGACAAATTTAACAATTGAATTTGCAATAAAACCATACTACCAAAACCATGTGCTCATCTTTGATAGTGCAATAAAACAAAATGATGCACGATGTCTATAAATCATACACAATAGACAACCAAGCCACAGTTATCAACTTTTCAAGTTGCAATAATCCAGATCAGGAAAATTAAACACACAACAACAACAACCACCACTTCAATATTTACCATGTTGTAGGAACACATAGACCAGCACATAATGTAAAGAGGCATCTCTGTGACTGTACATATCCAATTACTCCCAATCAAACCATTAAAACAATGTTAACTTATCGATTCAACTGTCATAATAAAAGAATGCAGCGACTATATACCAACTATCATTTCCGATTACAACTGGGTCATCAACCCGATTAAACATAGATGAGCCAATAATCAAAGCCATTTTCATCGCTACTCAACCGACTCATGACATCCAACAAGATACCCGACAGGGTGTAACTGGTTCAGTTTATCAAAATCAAGATTTGTAACTAATGACAAAGTAACCAAGGGCTCGCTTGGTGGAACCAAACACAAGGAGGAGATTGACCTTATCGATAGTAGGTGATAAACCCTTGAGACAAGAACTGTGGAAGCACATGCATTATAACCCTTATCTTGTATGATAGGGTGACAGTTTGACCCTAGGTAGGAGAGACTATGAAGCAGAGGAGAAGAGGTTTCTTATTAGCCAATAACCAACATTAAGAACATGCAGGGGCATAAACCTCATGGTTTTCCCCAAAATATGAATAATGTTGATAGAAATGCAGAGTCCAGGTACTATAAATCAACCCTAAATCATGTTTCTTGGCATAATATCCACTTCATAACCAACTGTGCAAATACCAATAATGAAAATGAGCCCACGACCAGGTGAAAAGATATACAATGACCAAGAGGTGGTTCAAAAACATACACAACAACCCCATAGCACCAAACACAACAGGGTGTGGTTACCAAAACTGTGAGGATATGGCCAACAAGGCCAAATATAATGAAACCCTCCAACAAAATCCCATAAACACAACATAGCGCCATCATGGCTTCCACCACACAGAACAACCAATGAAATCACGACTTCAACCATCAATTTCTTCATTTGAAACAAATAACACAACCATTCCAAAGAAAACACCATTCGTTTACACAGTTTCCAGCCTCAAGGAAAACACATACCAATACATCACTGAGCCAATGTTCATTTCATATGCATAGCGCATTCATTGATGGGCGAAAAAAACATACATGTAACCAAATGGCCTTAAAAATGTGAACTTGGTCGAGCAGTTCCTTCCACGCGCAAATCACGGAGCTTAACCACAAAAAAAACGAATGAACAATAACATTCTAGGGTGACGGCTAGTGGGAGAATTATGGAGTGACATGCATTTACTGCACGTTGCTTCCATCCTCCCTCTCATTCAATTATGTAGTACACGACATCCAACCAACCATTAATCCATGCTCTTAATCCATGCATCAAAACTTGCATACATTGCTTGTCAATTGTGCCACCTGATCCATACTAACCATTTCCCAAAACCATACTATAACATATATCACATGCACCCCATATATCTCAATAAAATCACATAGCCACTAACATTGCTAGTTAGGACTAACATCAATTTCTTTAATTTCAAATGCATATAGTAGAGAATACATAGCATAGTTTAGTTCCTTCTTCTTGGATTTTTTTCCATATTACTCTTATCTCTTGTTATAACTAACATATGTCTTGTGCAGGTGTGATAGGAAATAAATCATGGCACTAATAGAAATGTAATAACAGTGAATATAATCCATTCATACATGGAATTTAGAGTTGAGAGAAACAAAACCAACACATAAAACTATTATTCATCTTCCATTATGTTGTAAACAAAACCAATATTTCATCATCAATCATGTGGAACCCTGTAAGAAGTGTCGAACATAAGCATAAATATCAAACAAGAACCTTATATGATCCTCCAATCTACAAGGGAGTTCCACCTACTAGTATTATATATCGTTAGAAAAGTTAAAATAATAGGCTTTAGCAATACTTTCCGGGAAAAAACCTCGTTGCAATTTTTATCGTCAACAAACTGGTGACTCCATAAGGAAATTTGTTTCCAACAGATTAAGAACTCAGAAAAAATGGTTTCGCAGACCAAGAACAACAAGTCAAGAAGATATCCCTGGATGGGGTGCCACTTGTTCAAAAGCGTACATGCGGAGTAAGTTACTTAATGGCGACCGCAGGCGCCATCACTCCACAGCACATCTGAGTAATGGCTCGCTCCGGAAACATTTCGATGAAGAGCCTGTTCGCGCGAGAGACAGGTACCATGCTGCAGCGCACTAGCGTTCCTGCGTTAATGGCGTTAATGTTTGGCATGATGAAGGTTTTAATGGTGATAAAATATATGGAGGAAGGGCACTTTCATTCCGCTTAAAATATATGGAGGAAGGGCACTTTCATTCCGCTCATTTCATTCCTCTTGCACAGTCTCATCGACGCCAAGCAACAGATGCAAACAGAACACGCAGGAAGGAACTGATATCCACTGCCCTACCAACGTCGTTCTGCCCCACACTCAAACAGGAGAAGCTGGTCATCATGACTAGGCTTCGAGGCACACCGCGTCACGGAGCAGCCTGGTACAGGGCCGCTTCTCGCAGGAAATATCTCCAGCGCTTCGAGAAGGCACTTGCATTGGCTTCCACTAGATGGAGAAAGAAAGCAAGGAGACCAGTCATGGCCATGGCGGGACCACCTCCCGTGGCACACCACGTCGAGCACACAGAGAAAAAGGAAACTCTCAAGCAGCAACCCAACGCAGAAGAGGAAGAATACTACCCGAATTGCATCATTGAGGAGGAGATTCCACAAAGCACCACACCGGAACCGGGAACGAAACAGGATACACCACCACCAACACAGGAAGGCACCGGAGCAGACATAGCACAGCAATCGACCGCATACATAGAAGGGAAACCAGCCAAGGAGGTCTCGGTTAAGGAGGAAACGATGAGCCCAGCCACTGGTGAGGAATACGAGCACCCATCTCTAGTCTTCGAGCTGCGCAGCATGCTAGATGACCTGAACTTTCGAGTGGCGAGCACGAACCAAAGAATCGACATGCTTCTTAGTGCACTCTCGACAACGGCACCCAAGAAGCAATGTCCCACCTGCACAAAGAAGTTCTGGATCCCAGCTGGATGGCGCCAAGCGGACTACAAGCAAGCGAGCCCTGGTCCTGGTTAGGTTTTTTTTTCCTGTTATGTCATACCACCCCAGTAGATATATAGCACTCCTGCACGTTAGTAAGGAGAACTCTTCTAATAATAAATGGCATTGCCACCCTGGTTTCCCTCGGGCAGGGTGGGCAAAGGAAGTTTTGTTAAATCTTTGGCAAATGACTACAGGAACCCAGCTGTCCTGGTTTCCTAATCAGGCAGGACAGCTGGAGCTTCCACATACTACTGTACACCACAGTTTTCTGATAATATAGAAGGTACCACCCCTTTATTTACAAAAAAAAAACAAGTCAAGAAGATATAACCAGAATGATTATGCAACAGGGGGAAGTGAGCAGATTTAATGGAAAAATGACCGGGAATTTGGGAATAACTCATGAACAATGTTAAGTATGATGGGGTTTATCACTGTATGCATAATCATTCAACCATAATATGCTCTTACTTAAAGGAGAAAATTTTATGGACTTGCTCTTTTAACTCTCAAATGGATGAAGAAATGGAAAGTAGAAGCGAGATATAACCAATTATTTTATAAGACAACAGTTAAAGAAGATAACAAATTCATTTTTCTTTCAGGGGGAACATCGTAAGAGCTGTGTAAGTTTGATTGTTATTGACTAAAAATATCTTGTAGGAGTGTCACTATGGAAGAACTGATCCAACATCTTATCCTTGACCAAAATCAACTAAAAGATGAAAAGCAATCAAAACAATGACAGAAATGAGATTACAAAATTTAAAACAACAGAAAATAAAATGACAGAATGTAAAAGCAACAGGAAGATATTAAAAGTAAAGCAATAATTAAACTACTGTAAAAGAAGAAATGAAAAAAAAAATGTGGAAAAATGAAAGCAGAACTAGACTACTAATATACAGAAAATACAAACAACGTTAAAACTTTTCAAGTTGGTTCCACGTAATGTTTCAATTGAGAATCATTAGTGTTGTAGGAGAACAATCACTCCTGTAAATCTTTTTAATGTAGGAATTAGTACCCAGGACAAAATTGATCTTGAAAGGACCTAGCCATAATTTTTTAAACTTTGAGACAATTGATAGTCCTTTAGAGTACACGATTAGATCATCAAGATAAACATGAATAGCCTTACCAATCAAATCGTCGAAAGTTTTTTGCACGTATATTTTAAAAGTGGTACTCATAAAAGATAAGCCAGAAGGCATATGTTTGTAATTTAAGGTACCCCAATGTGTAATAAGGGTGGTTTTGTATGCATCTACCTTTTCATCTTGATTTTATTGTATCCAAAAAAACCGTCAAGTAAGGGCATCGCCTGTGACCTCACGACTTGTTGCAGAATCATTTCCATGTTAGGGAGGGGAAAGTGATCTTTTATAATAGCCTGATTTAATGTGCGAAAATCAACGCAAAATATAACATGATCATGGACCTTCTAAACATGAACCAATTTGGAAACCCATTCAGGGTACTTGACCAGAAAGATGATTCCATCCTTCAACATTTTTTCCAACTCCCTTTGAATAGTTACTTCCAGTGCGGGCTTGATAGGTCTTTTTTTTTCCTAACTGATTTTATGCCTTACTTGATGGGAATGGAGTGATGTATAATACCAGGATCAAAACCGCGAATATCCTCATAATAACAAGAAAAAACATCTTGAAATTCGCCAAGTAGCTTGGAAAAATTCATTTTCTCTTCATCAGAACATTGGGCACCTATTTTAACATTCTTTGGAGACTCAGGTGTCCCAATGTTCAAAGAGATGGTTTCACCCACCTTCCTTTTCGACTCCTCTTATTTATGTTTCTCTTTATTTCCTACATCACTCGATGAAAATAAACTCTCTAGGGGAGTCAAGCCCTTATGAATCTTCTTATATTCTATGGATATAATTTCTTTGGGCTTATAAGGTTCATTTTTAATGAAAGCAGGGATGCTCTCATCGCTAGGAAAGACCTGCCAAGATTCTATATTGTCAGGGATATGTGGACGATATAGATATTGAAAATTACAATCAAGTCTGTGTGGTAGAAGTTGTCGATTAGGAGAGGCTGCAAAAACAACTAATCGATCTTCCATTGAGTTCAATTCCCTCTTAACATGAGTGATGTTGAAATATAATAGGTTTGAGATAAGTTCCCACATATTTTGGGTGTATCGTTTCATCAACTTGTTGCTAGGAGAGTATATCTTACACACAAGGTTCACAACAAGCTCAGAATCTCCAAAAACTGAAAGGTGACCACAACCAATATTATAGGAATTTTCAATGCCTAATAATAAATCTTTGAATTCAGTGACATTATTTGTGCAAGCAAACTCCAACATGTAAGAAAAGTTATGAATTTTCCCCACAAGAGAGTATATGATTATCTCAACTCTGTTACCTTCACTAGATCATGAACCATCAAAGTGCATGTGCCACATACCATCATCTAAATCAATTTTTACCAAGGGGATGTTATCCTCCTCAACAAATATGGACTACACCCCTAGGTCCTCTTCGATATAATTCACATTCGGTTGTGGGACACTTTCTATGTAAGGTGAAATCCTTTCCTCTGTAAGGACTATAATGTTTTTTCCATTCCAAGGAACTGAAAATTGTGTCCTGTCGAGTGAGAGGTATCCACCCGTAAAATATTTCCAATATCTTCCCAAGATGATTGAGTAATTTCTTACTGGCATATCGATTACCTGAATTCTAAGGGTTGTCTTTATTTCAGGGTGTGCGCACAAAACTAAGGTCACATGTTTAATCTCACCTATGGTCGTTTGTTGTAGACTATTATAAGAGAGCATGCTCTTGGAATTTTCATTTGTAAAAGACAAGCCTATCTCTTCCATAATAATCTTCGACATCACACTTGGGCCCGAACCGCCATCAATGAAGCAAGAATGGGCGATGTTATCCATAATATTTACAGAAATATAAAAATGGGGATTTTTTACAGGGTATCTAAAGTTATGTACACATACTTGATTTACAGAAAAATCCTCTTCATTTACCTCTTCAAAGAGGTTGGCTACAATAGAATCTTTTCCTTCCATGAATTGTTTTAGATGCCTCCATTGTTAAGGAACGATAACCATGTCCAGAAGGCTAGCATTTGCTTTGATGTTGGCCAATTGATTCAAAATATTGTATTTGGAAGAGGGGAGAGGGGAAGTATTTCCTTGACTGTCAAGAACCTGAACAGTAGCAGCTGGTGAGGATGAACTCATGCTAGAAGAATTGTCAGGAGGATCATATTTTCCTTTGGGAGAATAAGATTTGTTCCTAGTAGTGATGATCATGAAATCTTATGGGTCTACAAAATTTAGGACAACGATGGTAGTTTCTGTTCTTTTAACAAATATCTTATCTCTGGCGCTCTTCCTTACCTCACATGTGGATTCCTCATGGTGTTCCTCACAAATGTTACACCAAATTTGAGGCATGATAGCTTTAGGCTGAAAATTATTTTCAATTCGATTTATAAAGGGGGTTGTAGAAGAGGATGAAGCTCCAAGGGTGAGAGGGGAGAGATTTCCCTTTCTCTCATACACTATCATATGATTATTCATATCTTATACTAGTTGTAAGAGGGCAGACATGTTTGTTTGTTTAACCGATTCTCCCTAAGGAAGACCTGTTCTTTCAAGATGTTCTTCATATAGTAAACAAGTATGCAGAGTGGAACCGAGGTTATCAATGGATTTTTCCTCAAGCCTATGACGATATGGGGAAGGTAATGGATTGTAGTAATTCATGAAATCAGCTTGGTTATAAGGTCGATTGAGTTTTAGCATTTGACTGTATAACTTAGTGAAATGCAATTTGAATGACTTGATGGTCTCACCATTTTTATAAGCGATGTTATTGTACTCCCATAAATTCTTATTTGGGCTTTTAGATTGCCCATAGGTGGACTTGAACCAATAGACTAGCTCCTCCCAAGTAGACAGAATCTTAGGAGGAAGGTGAAATAAATCAGTCGTAGCCTTTCCTTCCAAGGAATTGACGAATAAGTGCATGCAAGTATCATTTTCATTGGCTCCTATGTCATGACAAGCATTAGAAAATGCCACCTTGTGTTCATTTGTAGTGATAGTGTTATTCCCCTAAAATCTAGGAAGATGATCCTTGAATTTAGGAAGTGGACGAGAAGTAGGTTCTAGGTTAAGAGGAGAGGAAACATGCCACGGTGTGGTTGTGGCATCTTATTCAAAATGAAAAAGACCATACTTTTTAATGACTTTGGTGGGATTTGTGGTATAATGGATAAGGATATGGTAGCTATATAAGCTACCAATCACTGACGAAGCTGAAGACTGAGAGAAGGAAGCACTTCCAGTGCCACCAGAGCCACCACTAGATGCCATCTTGTGGATGATAAGTGAGGGAGAGAAAGATGAACTAGATGAATCAAATAACGTTCTCCTTAGAGAACTTTGTGGGTTGATAACACAATGTTCCTTCTTCCTATTTTAGCAATAGGATTAATTTTAGGTGATAATCCCCTTCTTCTCCTAAAAACATGAGGGTCTATGGACATGAAAGAAGGCCAAGGATGAAGGAACAAGAAGGTTACCTCTGATTTCTAGGTTGTCTACGTCTAGCTTCCCAAGTTCTTGGGAACTAATATCTCATTCAATTGCTGCCCATGAATGATTAATCTTAGCTCATGTATTAGCAGTGTCTAAAATGGTGTTAAACAAATTCAGAACAATGTTGGTTTGATCTTGAAGACCGGGCTCAATATTGGGCTGCCTTGCAACAAGTATAGTCATTAAGAAATAAAACCATCAAATAATCAATATCAGAAAAATAGATGTATTCGATGATAATCAAGCATAAACATTAACCAGAGAGATATTGAAGATTTTCCAAGTATGGTCACCAAATAAATGTTGAGGAGAAGATATGAAATGATCTTAATCAAACATTTTCATATCTCACTTGTCTAAAGAAAGATATACAAGAATATGACCCTATGTTTATATCCATCAAAATTTGTATCCTAATTCAAAAGTATTGTTTACAAGTGCTTAGGTTGTTTTTTTATAAATAAAAGCTTGCTGTAAAATTCATTATTTATGTAATTTTATGAACATAATAGATGTTGAAATAAATATAGAGACAGAAGTAAATATACCAAGTCAATAATCGAAACATATGAGACATCAAGAAATCCTTTATTTCATTCCAATTCATCAAATATTTGTTCTCTTTACAAAATTTACTGAGGAATTTTTGGACCAAATTCAAACTTAGACGTCCCCGATGAAACATACAAAAGGACCTTTGATAGAAAGTAAAAAACTGAAATTTAAAAGATGGATCAACTTGCCATAGATTGTTGCCCACTCGACTCTACATAATAGCCTTTGTCAGTCATGAAATCTAATTCACAAACATACAAGTCTACACATACGATCAAAGATAGATCAACACCTCTGAAAAACAAGTGTCTCAATGATGTAATTTAGCCCTAAATCTTGTTGTCTACAATAAGACCCTACTATCATAAAAAATAATTAGGCTTCTAATGAATTAAGGAATGACTGAAAACTGAATTATCTCAACAAAAACTCAAAGAACAAACCTTAGTATGCTTCTCCTTGTATTCTCCTCTTGTTCCTCCCTTTCATTTTTCATTTAAGCAAACTAGAATTGGTTGAAGTAGTTGAACTACTTCCTTAGTTAAGTTAACCAAAACTCAACCAACTCTTTAGTTAATGGATAAAAGTAATGAAATCATAATAAGGGGTTTAAATAAATAATAACTAGTACATGGGACCCCTTGTGACTCTCTTTAGTTCTATAACAATGATAACACAACTATTTAAGCAAACAAAACATCCCTCCTTATGACTCCCATCATCATTTTCATATTTTGACAATTTATATCAAAGATAATTGAAATTATTTCCAAAAATATATTACCCATGTATCCAAAAAAGAATGTGTTGTCCAAAATTTCAGAAGTCAATTGTTCTCAACAATAAATAAATAAAACTTAAAATCCATATTTCCCACTCTGGGAGGCAATCTTTCCCTTGTTGTTGTTGTTACCTTTTGATCTCTCTGAATTTTCCTTAGGCTATGTGGAGACTTTTGTCCTAATCTCACTGATCATATGAGAGAAATCATCTCTCAAATGTATGTGGTAGGACATAGATTTATCCAAGTCATTTGAGGGTGAGGAAGGGGGAAAAATGGATTTGCCTTTGTCAGGAGCATGGTGGGCCTCGTTTTCAACCTTTCGCTTGCATGGGAAGACTGAACTTGTGAGTGGACAGGGGCAGATTGGAAAATTTGATTGATAGGTGGGGGAGCAGGTAGAGACAAGTTGGGCCAACCATGATGTTGGGAGACTGTCGGGTAGACAATCTCTTGCCATCTGTCGTTTTCAAGAATTTTAGGTTGCAATGAGACATGAGGAGGCATGGGGATACCAAGGGCATATGAGGATTGGAAGGGATGCCTTTAAGGCATAGTTTGGACCACCCCTTTCCTAATCCAGTTAAAAAAACCCATCTTGAAAAAGTTGGCCTAACTCTTTTGAATCCGCGTCAAAGTGTATAGAGAATCTTATCATTCTAGGGCCCCTATTCCAATTACTTCTTCCTCGGTTACCCCTGCCATGGCTACCTCTGCTAAAAAATTTCATCCTTGTATGCATAATTGATTAGAAAATAATTTCTTTAACAACCATACATGACAACTCTTTTAAAGTATGAAATACAATTTGGCTAAGCAACATATTAGACTCATGCAATCCAATCCATGCAAATTGTTTAGTAGTTGTCCATGAGCAGGGGGTGAACAAGGGTTTTGCGATATGCGAGGGGTTGTATTGAGAGAAACCTATTAAAATGAGGGGGAAAACATCACAATTACTTCTCACATACATCAAAAAATCAACTGTATTATAAATCAAAAGAATATATCACTGTAATTCATCACTGCAGTCCCTTAATTGTCATAGTACATGACTTATCTTTACTATAATTAAATTTTAGGAACATGGAGTGGATAGTGAATATGGGAAGGCTAGGGGGATTGTAATGAGTGAAAATTGAAATAATGGTAGGGAAAAAGAGGATACTGTTCGAAAAATAAATTAAGTAATCCATAAAACAATTTTGTATTTAATGAAAAACATCCAACACTAATTTAAACAATTACTATGGCCAATTTAAAAATATTGTGTTTTAAAAACTTGTTCAATGCCCCACATTCTATTTCCTCAAAAAATTTCAATTAACACATAATATAATTATACTCAGAATCGTTATGACTTCACCCATATTGCTTAAAAGAATTATGTTTCTTTTCAATTCCTTCCCTTTTGTATTTAAAACAAAATCCAATGAACACACAGTCATACTACTTCAACTCTCTTTAGCATAAAAACATCAACCACTTCCCATAATTTAACTTCTCAAATCAAACATAGACATGGGTCTTTCCAGAGTTGGATGGACTCTTTTAAAACATGCCCGATCCCATTCCTTTGATAAAATTAAAAATTAAATTTGCAATAAAACCATACTTTCAAAACCCTATTCTTATCTCTGATGGTGCAATAAAACCAAATGATGCACGATGTATATAAATAATACATAGTAGAAAACCAAGCCACAATTATCAACTTTTCAAGATGCAATAATTCTAATCGGGAAAATTAAACACAACAACAACAACCACCACTTCAATCTTTACCACGTTGTAGGAACACACAGACCAACGCATAATGCAAAGAGGCATCTCAGTGAATGTACATATCCAATTACTCCCAATAAAACCATTAAAACAATGCTAAGTTATTGATTCAACTATCATAGTAAAATAATGCAACGATGTTGGCCCTCGGTTAAGGAAGAAAGGGAAGACTAAGGAAAGAAGGTGAAGCATGAACTGTGTCAAAGGCATATTGACTGATATAGGGTCAAAGTGTTCAAAGAAGAAGAAAATAAGGAGCGAAGTAAGGGAAAACGAGTCATTGGATGATGAGATTGAGGATGATAGATCATCAAGGAATATGGATCGTGGACAACTCAGCAAGCGAAAAAAGAAATCAATGAGTGCTTTGGATCACCTCACGGGAAAGAAGGAAATATAGGCTAGAAAATCCCTGAAAACGTGGGTCAATTTGACCTAGGGTTTTGGATATAGGGTTTTGACACCTAGACTTTGTCATGTAATGTAAAAATAAAGATCGAGAAGAGTGAGTGTCATTCATCTTGTGGTATTATTGCTAGTTTTGTCAAGGAGAGAAATATAGAGACATAACTTTATTGAGTCTGTATTGTAATATTTTCAATTGGGTGCGAAGATCAACCCTATAGATGGGTGCACAGGGAGGGGAGATAGAGAAGAGAGAGAGATCTGCAAGCTAAATGCACAGATAGAACTGTATGTTTTCACATAATATATCAAGGAACGCAGTTATGTGGACATAGCCCTAGGGAGAGGGTGAACCACGTATATATTATTGTTCTATGTGATTGATGTTGTGTTCTTTTGATTTATGTTATCTTGTTAATTCATCATTGTGTTATATCTGAGACATAGCTCGCATGGTAGGCCTAAGGGAGATAAATAATAAGTAGATATTTGTGTGTTGTTCCTTTGATTCCACTTGCATTTCCTCTGGTTGTAGACACCTGTGTCCTTCAACCCCATATCGCTACTTTGGGTGAGACTTCATCTGCTCCACAGGTATTGTCGAAAGGGCTAGTAGTTAAGGTTTTTTGGTGCATTGTTGAAGTGTTGAACTTTGGTTCTTCCCCTATGCCAACAAATGGTTATGTTGCCAAGTCTGGGATATTCTTGAGGGAATGTCAAGGTGGTTTCGATCGAAGACAAAGATTCAAAAGTGGATAGATGAACAAGAGAGAGAGACTTCACCAAATATTATAACAAGAACCCTAGCTTGAGTAAAGAGGATTGATTGGGAAGGTATATATTTATTGATATACACAAGATTTTCTTTGGAGGAATTCATAAAGAGCTATATGGGTGGTTAGTCAGACTAGAAGATACCCAGTTTGAGATCAGATTTAGATGACTTGTAGTTTGGACATCGATGTTGATCACGAAGGTCAAGAGAGTTGACAACACCATGTCAAGAGCAGTATACCACTAGTTTGATAACACTATTGGAGGGTACATTACCGAGTTTTATATTGACAGAGTAGATTCATATAGCCAAGCAGAGAGGTATTTATTTAAAGGACCTAAAGGAAAATTTTTACACTTTTTGAAGTTGAAGATCAATATGTTATTGCATGAGAAGAAAATCTTGAAGATACATTAATTGGTTGGATTGAAGAGCTAATGTTCAAAAAATCAGACAGTGACAATGACATAGAGGTAGGACACACACGCAGTGGGAGAACCTTCAGAGAGGTTCCTCTAGTGAACCTGTTTGAGAAGAGCCACGCACCACTAACACAGGATGAAGGGTTCTACAATGGAGAAGAATAATAGCTATTGAATGAGGAACAACCAGGATCCGTCGGAGCATAGGAAGAGAAGACTGAAGAACCTCACCGATAAGAGTCAGAGACTTCAATAACTGCACTGACTATTGAAGTAAGTACTATTACTCCTCTTAATGTTTTAGCAGCATTAAGTAACCAGAGTAGTGAGAGTTATCAGAGCACTTAGAGCATTGTTACCAGTAGTTCGACACATACTCAGTCAAGAAACCTAGGAAGATCTATGGAATATGAAATGAGGCTACCTATCTTTAGGGGAGACAGATTTGAATATCCTGATCATCATTGGTTTTTATGTGAGGCTCTATGGAGTAATAAGCAATTCAATGACGAATACGTTAAGAGAGCTCAGTTTAGTACTACCCTACGAGATCGTGCACTGAGATGGTACATGAAGTTTGTTAATGGAGTTGCACAACCTAAAACATTGAATGAGATCAAGACAACGTTGAGTGTAGAATTTGAGAAACCCAAGTCGGAGTCGCAGTGCATTACCAAACTGAAAGAAATTAAGCAGAAAGTAGTTGAACCTATTTGGGAGTTTGATCATAGGTTTAAGACCTTGACAGACCGATTGATTTTTCATATCCCATACGAGAAAAAGAAGGAATGGTTCATTTTTGCCCTCTTGCCACACATCAGAGTCCCTCTGATGAAACAGAAGGTTTCTTCATAGGCTGAGGCATTGGAGATTGCCATGAAACTAGAATCATCCCCTATTGGAGAATCCAGCTCAGGGATGAGTCAAATTTTGAGTCATTTAACTAGCTTATCTCTACAGGTCAAAGATATGAAGAAAGATAAGGGAAAAGATAACAAAGATGAGATCTGGTGTATCATATGTAAATCAGAGGGCCGTGATAAAGAGCATTGTCCTCTATTTCATGAGTACTTGTCCTCGAGGGATCTGATCCCTTCGAAGAAGGTTACTCTACCCTAGTGAGAGGTATGTAGAAATAAACATTGCCCAAGTGAATGCTATTACATGCAAAAATATGTCCAAACACCTACAAACCTTTACTGCACATTTTGTAAATCTGTGGGGCACGATAAGAAAGATTGTAGGGCTTATGACCTCTTTCACGAAATATCAAGAGATACATATAGGATTCAAGGTGAAGTACAATATAAAGGAAATTCTATGCATTTTAACTCTCCAGGAAGAGGAAACTTCAACCCTCGCGGTGGATTCAAAGGAAGAGGATGAGGAGGAGGCATGGGTCGAGGTCAAGGTCATATCATTTTTTATAACTGTGCACAACTAGGAAACTTGGAAAGGGACTATCAGAACCCTTGTACCACTTGCAGCTACTGCAACTCATTTGAACATGTCATTGAAAATTTCCCTGTGTTGTTAGCCAAGCTTCAAGAGGGACAAGGAGGAAACCAAATAGTACAATTAATCTCAGAAGAACCTCGTGGAGAGGACCCCAGAGTCATTATCACTATACAATTCATTATTACAGGAGAACATAGAGTGACCCCAGAAAATACTACGGAAGAATCAAGGGTCAAAAGAGCTGCAGAGAATACACAAGTGTTTGATCTGAGGGAAGAAAAATAGACATTTGAAGATGTGAGAAAATAATTTGGAAGAGATCAGGCTTCTTCATCAAAGACACAACTAGAAGTGAGAGAATGTGGAATGCCTTTGGAAGTTGATTAGTCTGCATCACCTGGAGAAGGAAAAGAGGTAAGTAACCTTATGGAATTCTTATGTACTTACATTAATCTGATTAAGGATGAATGATATATACAAGAAATACACAATTTGATTAGATAGTATGGGATAGGTAGGATAACTCCTCTGCTAAAAAAGAAGTACATCAAGTATCCAGAAAGAGAAGGACAAATAAGTAACTACACCTTAATGCTCAGATTGGAGATTATGTGGTCCTCGACTTAGGGTCAGAAGTCAATATTATGACAAAGGAGACCTGGAAACTAATCGGAAAACCTAAGTTAATTTACTCCCTTATCAAGCTTAAAATGGCTAATCAGCAAGAAATAAGCACCTTTGGAAGACTGGAGCATGTCCCTGTGGACATCGACGGGGTAAGGAAATTTGTGGATTTCGAGGTGATTGAGATAGTTGATGATAGTTGTTCTTATCTTGGGTTATTAGGAATTGATTGGGCTTTCAATAATTATACTATTGTTGACTTAAAGAAAATAATAATGACATTCGAAGGTGATGGAATTAAGGTCATTGCACCTCTGGATCCTGATGAAGGTCACATATACACAAAACGCATCAGAGAAGAAGACTGTGCTTATGAACTAGATAACATATATAAATTGACAGCAAGACAACATGATTACATTAATCCTACAATAGATGGGAACTTAAGTTGGTGAAGTGACAACACATGCTCATCAGATTTGGAAGAAGAACTAGAGTACTAGCAGAACAAAATGTATGAATTTTATACGAGAAGGTGTGCTAGATTGACTAGTGAAGTTCGTTGGATTGGCACAGAAGTAAGAAATATGCCCACATTTGATGGTTTAAATCATTTAGAAACATTCTTGTCATAATTTGAATAAATTGTACCAGTACAATAATGATTGTTGGCACTGGATGAATATTTAAAAGAAATTCTAGCAAGATGGTGGGGAACACATAAGAATAACATCGTGTACTGGGTGCAATGTCTCACTTTGATGACAGTGCACTTTTTAGAACAAGCCGAAGGGTGCAAAGCTTGATACACAGGTCAAATCTATCCAAAGGACCATGTGCGAAGTTGTGAGGAGGCCTAGAGCGACATCCCTCAAGTGTAGTGGGTGCATAAATTCATCAACACTTTGGACACAATGCCTGCTAATTGGTATCTTCAAGCAGAACCGTGCCTCACCACTTCAGATTGGTACGGTATGACTCAGAAATTTGTAGCTACATTTTTTTTTGAGAGTCAGTACCCATCAGTAGATCAATCTTTACAGGTTGTAAGACAAAAAGTCTTTGAGGAGGCACCTAACCTCCCTTTAGAGAAAGAAGAAGATGAATGGACAACACCACTTCAAAAATTGCAAGGATGTTACAATATCAATGTTGATGAAGACAATGATCCTAAGAATGTGAACACTGTAGAGACAGAAGGACAGAGAGACGTAGAAGGAACAATATTTGAAATACCTTTTATTGGACAACCAATCAAAATCAATAAAGTTAATATTGGAATAGAGCAAGCACCTAAGCTCACAAACGTTGGAGATTATTGGGATAATGCTACTATTGAAAATATCACAGAACTATTGCATGAGTATCAGGACTTGTTTCCAACCAATTTTACCAACATTAATGGATTTAAAGGGCCCATGGGAGAGATGAAGATCTCCTTGAAACCGGATGCAAGTCAAGTCAAGTAGAGACATTACAGACTGAATCCCAAATACAAGCAGAAAGTCAAGATTGAATTAGACAAAATGTTGGAAGCAAGAATCATAGAACTTGTTGAAGAGTTAGAATGGATTAGCCCTATGGTGGTCCAAGATAACAAGACATGAGATATCCGAATTTGTGTATACTTGAGGAAACTGAATGATGCATGTTTACATGATCCATTCCCTACACCATTTACTGACGAAGTGTTGGATAATGTGGGAGGACAAGAAGTTTACTCCTTCACAGGTGGATTTTTAGGTTATCACCAGATCAAGATTGTTGAGGAAGATCACCATAAGACCACATTTGCAAAAGAATGGGAATACTACCAGTACACAAGGATGCCTTTTGGATTGAAGAATGCACCAGCCATATTTTCTATGGTGGTGATCGAAGAATTCAAGGAATTTTTACATAAATTTCTGGAAGGATATTTTGATGATTGGACTGTTTTTAGCTTATTGCAAAATCATATTGAATGTTTAAGACTAATGTTGGATAAGTGCAAACAATGTCAGATTTCCCTAAACCTAAAAAAGTGCATCTTCTTTTCACCCTTTGGAGTGTTGTTAGGCCATATTGTGTGTAAGCAAGGGTTGTTGGCATATCCTTCCAAGATTTCCATTATTCTTGATCTACCCCCTTCTACTTCAGTAAGACAGTTGTGCACTATGCTGGTGTTGGGCTCTAAAGATGTCCTAAAAATAGCCTTAGTTTAACATTAATTTATCAACCCGAGGATTAGTCTTTTATCTCAAGAACATCAGTAAAGTCTATGCATATATCTTATAGAGGCTAAAATCACGTAGCTAAAGAAAACTTGAGTTTATCCACAATCAAGTTCCTCAAATGTTCATTTAAAGATTCTAAGACTAAGATCTTATTTAACATAATTGAAATCCAATTACTAACATGTGAATGAAAAGGAACTAGATAATTTGCTGAATTCATTTAACTAAGAACCAATGATTGACTCTAAGTAAAAGACTTGCATAATTAACTATTAACTATGAATCGAATTGTGGGAAAGGAAATAGAAATTTACTCTAATGGAAATGAACAACAACTGTAATCTAATCAAAAGAGACAACAAATATAATTGAACTGAAAGGAACAACAATTGTAACTTTAACTGAAAGGAACGACAAGTGTAATATATTTGAAAGGAACAATGAATGTGAATCTAAGTAAAAGGAACAATGCATATGAAAACGCGAGGAACTGCCAAGAAACAAACTACGGTAATGGAAATTGGAATCAACAATCATTAACATTCAAGGAAATGTCTATCGTCTATATGAAAAACAATATGAAATCATTAACATGCTTATGCATTCATATTAACTATTGTGAGAGAGAATTGAATCTCAAAACAGAAATCAAATTGATACAATTACAGTTGAAATAGTAGTTCCTTTAGACTGGGCCCTTGGTCCTTAGAAGCACTTCTACTAAAAACTCACTATGTAGAAATGGTGAAAATGATCAAAGATTTTATTAACTTCATAGTTGGTGCATCATTCACAAAAGTTGCTTGGGCAGAGTAAATTTGAGTTTGAATACTTGAACATAATTCTTCGATTGTCTTTCAGGATCTATTATCCTATATATATACAATAATCTAAGTAAATCAATCCATCCTGAGGATTAGAAGATCCTCAGGATTGCTTTACTATTATATAGTTACAATATAGAAAATCAAATCATCTTTAAAACCTCTTTGTGCCAAAAGTCCTTAACCTCCAATAGCTCACGCATATTCAAGATTTTCTTTTCTATTTCGGTTTTGAAAATATTTATCCAATCCTATAGTAGAATCAAACAATTCCAATCGTATTTTAGAATCTATTCAACATAACTTCAATAATATCACTAGAAGACATATTAATCATTTTCTATCCTATTTATCCCTAATTAATAAAAAATTCAATCAAGATTGTATCATGAACTGTGGGAATAAGGAGGATATTTGTACCTTTTTCATAACCCAACATACCCCCCCATTTTACCTTCTTGCATGTCCTCATGCAAGCTGAGATCTTACATGTAGAGCAGTGATGCTGTAAGGAGGGAAAGTTGGTTCATAAGGTCTCCTGAACCCATTACTTCTTTTGAGCTCTTAAAAAGCAACATCCTCCCTTTTATTGTTAATTTGATAATCCTTCTAGTAACTTTATGGAGGAAACCAGAGGATAGGGGGATTATACCTGCACCCAATCCAAGTAGGTCCTTCCTCTAGGAACAGTCTAGAATACCTTTCCACTCTGTAGGTAGCTGCAAATAAATTCCTGAACCTAAAGGGTTCCCTACTTTTTACTTCATTGGAGGATGCATCCCATCTCACCTTATAAGCAACAAGAGCTTCTTCTTTGAGTTCTATAAAGTATATGATGCCCGAATGGATAAACTGGCGATGGATGGGGGATAGAGAGTCTTTGAACCCCTCCCTTTTCATAAAGGTTCTATGTCACATAATGGTTGGAAAAGACTTTAGGGGCTCTCCTTTGATCCAGAGATCTAACCCTATTTCCCTCTTTATAAAATTCTTGTGGGATTTGCCCCATCTGAATTGGTTCTTAGTGAAGGAAAGGAATGCCTGGAACTGAATGTCTCCAATGAAGGGACCTGGGTTATTTTTCTTGTCATATTCCAAAATGAAATTATGGAAGTATAATTCACATAGAAAGTATTGTACCTTCTCTTCCTTCTCTCTAAAACATGAAATGAAGTTAGGGACAATGGAAAATGTAATTGGCTTACCTGCTCTGATGGCTTTTACCCTTAACAACAGGTAACGTTCCAACAAGAATAGGGTATAATTGGTGGTGGGGGCTCTGCAGTTGACTGCATCAGAGTAAACATCACAAATCTCCTTGATTTTCTCCAAATATTTTTCAAATTGGCTTTGCATTTTCTTAATATTCTCTTGGGCTCTGGTGAGCTCAACATATGTTTCATTTTCTATTGCTAAAATATCCTTTAGTTTTTTAACAACCTTTTGATGTTCATCCCTAGTGATCATTTCTTCTCTGGATTGAGTCAATGCCTGTTGTGCTTGTACCAACTCTTCCTTTAGCCTACCAATAATAGCATCCTGTTCCCGAGATTGAGCGGCTTGATATTCTTCTATAGTTCCCATATCATATCTGGATTGAGTTAATGATTGTTGGGATTGTATAAGCTCTTCTTCCAGTCTATCAATGATAGCATTATGTTCCAATCTCCTAATGGTGGCATGTTTATCAAGGGATTGATATATTTCCTCTGAGACTAGGGTATTTGTTTGTACCTCAGCATCAGTAGTTTCTAAAGGAAATACTTCCTCATTTTGAGCTACTGAATCCTCTACTGTTATCTCTTTAGGGTCCGTCTGTGTTCCCACAGATTTTGTAGTGGCTTCTCTTTTAGGAAGAGGGTTTCTTCCTTGCACTATGGCCTTTTTTTTTTTTTTCTTTGGTGGGCCTTATCTTCTTGTTCAAGTTGATTTCTTAATTCTTTAATAATTTATCTGAGTTTGCCAACCTTCAGTTTTAATGCTTCAACTTTTTTATCCTTTCTCTTTAACATCTTGTTCTTCTTTTTCATCTTTCTAATTCTCTTATGGATTTTTCTTGCTTTTTGTTTGTGAGGGGTCTCAAGGTCTTCATTCCGATCAGCAGGTAGTTGTTGTTTTGTTCCTTCCAAGTGCTCTATCTGTTCAAGAGGGCTTCTTGGCTCAGGGTGAGGTTCTTCATGTGTTGTTTCCTCTAGGAATGCCATTTCTATATTAGGGAAGTTTTCAACAGGTTTTGAAGAAGAGGATCGTTCTTGGTATTCTTTTGATTTATCTCTGTCAATTGAGGCCCCTAAGCTCCCTAAAACCTTAGCTATTTCTACCGCATATCTTTTCAAAAATTGTTCTATCATATTCTCTAATGTTGGTTGGGTGTCTTCTTGACTGTTTCCTTGTGAATATTGTTCTATGTGCTCAATATCCTGGACATTTTCCTGTAAGGACTACTCTGTTATGTCCTGAATTTATTTAGGTTGTTTTGTTGTGTCCTAGATTTCTTTAGGGTTTCTTTTCCATTTTCTTCTCCTCATTCTCTCAATGGGGGATTTAGGAGCAACCATTGCTCTTTTTCTCTTTTTGGTTAGTGCCCCTGTTTGTGAGGTCTGAGCTTCTGTCTGTGAGGTCTGAGCCACTATTTGTGAGGTATGAGCCTCTGTCTATGAGGTCTAAGCCTCTGTAATTTGGACAAGGTCTGCCTCGACTTCAGGTTGAGGAGGTGGAACTTCTATTTTGGTAGTGGTGTCCCCTTCCTGTATCTCTTCAATTTCTTGTGATGGATTTTCATTGTATAATTTAGGTTGTCCTAGTTTCATAGGTCTATTGGTCCCAATAAGATCACCCCAGGTTAATTGTTTTTTACTTTGGGCTTTACTTACTATCAATTTAACTAGTCCATGGTGGTTGATGATAGTAACATGATCCTTGGACTTATGTGTTCTGACGACAACCTCATGTAACATGGCATTTTAGAAAAAAAGGTAGATTGATTACTAACGTTTGTTTGAGTGTCACTAGCAGTTTGTGGTGGCGTGGTTGGATTACATCGTATCGCCCATCACAGGTGATGTACCTTTGAATTAATCCTACCATTTATTTCCATGGTTCACTGAGGGTGTTGGGGTTAAGACCCTTTCCTTTTTTATCCAATTCCTCTCCAGGGTCTACGAAGGATTCTACAGCTTCTTTGAGCGTTGTATATCCTCATGTCCACTGAATGCCTAAGTTAGGGAGACCTGTAACCTCTAATACGATTTCCGGAGTAACTGGAATTTGTATATCTCGAACCATGGAGATTTCTCCCTTCAAATTTTCAAAGAATTCAAGCGTGATGTTCGTATCATAGCCTTGCAACGAGTTGAAATAATCTGTCCACCCCAGACGGTGTAGAAATTCTTTGGCCTTCTCAATTACCTGTAGTAATGTTGGTTCCCTGTGCACACTTCGGCCGCCCATCGTTCTGTGAGAAAATGAGAACGATTATCGTTCCTGGTTGCAGACTTGGTTAGACTAGCTTGGAGGAAATATTACCAAAAATAGAAAATATCAGAGGATGGCAAGTGTATAAAAATGTGGGTTTTCCATTTATTACAATCATTACAATTTTATCATAAAACATGTTGAACGTCCACTCCCCTCATTATTGTAGAGGTCGACCTCGACCGTCAGCATAGGGAAAGTAATGAGTGTAGGTATTTCCAGTGAGAGGTAATAATTGCACTGTCGCCGCCGATGGGGGTCAATCATGTATAATTTTCAGAAAGCATATTAACGATAATCATTATACCTTAGTCCTTTTTTTTGTGGGAAATTTGAATTTATTATACCTATACTCAAAAAACATTTTAAGGATAAATAAGCCTAATTAAATCTATTCATTTAAAAATATTCCACATATCATAATGTTGTTACTTTTTGCATTTTTATTGAATATAACTAAAATGATAGCCCCGTTATTGAGTAAAGGAAATCTAGAGACACATAGAAACTTGGTGTTTTTAAGATAAAATTCCATACCATAGGCAGAGCAACTGCTGCCAGCAGGATTCCGTAGCCTCGACAGGGTTTCCTTTTAACCCATAGATGAGCCTGTATCCTTAATAAATATTTAAGTCGTCTTTTCCCGACAAGACCACTGTCCTGGTTTGGTCTCTAGATGATGATAATGCCACTCACTAGATTGTAACTTAAGTTAACAAGCCAACTCATGATGAGACCCCTTGTCCTTTGACAAACATAATGTCAAAGGCCATTTCCCTGGTGTGGTAGCCATAGTGGGAATGTCACTTACGTTATTATCCTATGATCGTGGTAGGTTGGCTCATGATGAGATCCCCTATTCTTTGTGGGAGAAGTTTATTACTTATATTTATTTGTTTTGTTTTCCTTCTTCTTCTTTTTTTTTTTTTTAGGAATCTATTAAGGGAGGCTCATCTACTCCTTAAGAGTAAGGGATGGTGTAAAGAAGTGTAAGGATGCCAAGTAAAAGTATGTTGAAGAATCCTTATTATAATATGAGGGAAAATTATCATTTAAGTATATTGTATGTATATAGGGAAAATAAATGAATTATGGTGGTTACTAGTTATGAACAAGTTTTAAGATATTTCAAAGAAATTAATCCAAAAACAATTTGATAAGGTACGAGATATAGGCCACAAAATAATGATAGATCATTGTAATGATACTTAGAAATAATGCTAGTGAAAATTATTTAATGAAAGTCGTACCCCAAAGGAATGACTATCGTTTTAAAAACAATGAAGGAAAGGAATGACAACAATCGCATGAAGGGAACGACAATAAGGAATAATGCAGAAGGGGCAGTAGTTGTTCCTTTAAAAGGACAGGAATTCGCGCGAAGGGAACACAGTTTTTCTTTTCAAATGAACAACAACAATACTCAAAGGAACAACAATTGCGAGAAGGAACAACTGTTGTTCCTTTCAAATGAACAACATCGTTACTCAAAGGAACACTATTCGCAAGAAGGAACAACAGTTGTTCCTTTCAAATGAACAACAATGATACTCAAAGGCACAAGGATCATGTGAGGGAACAACAATTGTTAATTTTTAACCATCTGAATGGGTAATTTTGGAAAGTTCCCATGGAAATATTTTTTTGTTGAATCTAAGGTTGATTAGTCATCAACTAAATTCATTCAATTATTATAGGTCAGTTTATTTCATAATCGAGTATTGGATGGTTTGTTGATGTAATGAGTTCATTATAGTTGTCTGATTACTGCTGCAGAGCATGACATGTTCATTTTTCTGTGAAATACTAGGTCTCCGTGATAAGATAAAGCAAGAGTGCGGAACAGAAAAGAGTGTTAATTGTGTTTATTACAGTTATCCTCCCTATTTCTAAAAAAAAATGAAAAGAAAAAGAAAAACTAACACTTAATGAAATCTACAAAAACTATATATAGTATGTATAGTGTCAACAAAATTCATCATTTATGGAGTTGGGGTGGCTGGGTTACCTTCCCATCCAGCCAAAATTTGAACGGTAGGATCCTTACTTACTTCCTGGTAGAAAGATTCTTTTGAAGGAGGATGATGGTAAAGTCGTAGCTAGTTCCCATTAACCATAAATGGAGATCCAGGCCTGTCTATGGTGCTTAAAGTGACCGTGACATTATCATGGAATTCATCAATTTCATATGGTCCCAACCACCGTGTCTGTAATTTTCCCAGAAAATCCTGGAATATGGAGTCATAGAGAAGCACACAATCACCCTTCTTGAATGATTTCTTCTTAATATGCTTGTCATGCTAGGCCACTCTTTATCGTTGAATAACAAATATGCGCTCCACAACAGATAGGCGTGCTTCATCCAACTCGTTCAGTAACTGAAGGCATTGTTTATGTGCTTTTGTTAGATCCAGTCCAATTTCTTGGGCCATCCTTAGGGTCTTAATCTCAAGATCGATTGGGAATATTGGTTCTTTACCATAGACTAGGTGATAAGGATAGTAGCCAGTGGTGTTATGCCATGTTGTGTGATAAGCCCATAAGGCATTTGAGATCTCAGTATCCCAATTCCGTTGGTTTTTTGAGACAATCTTTGTCAGGATTGCCTCCAGGACCTTATTTGTTCTTTCTACTTGCCCGTTTCCCTGTGGGTTGTATGGAGAAGTAACTCTGTGCTTAATATGATAATTTTCTAGGGTGGTGTTGATTCTATGGGATATAAATTGTGATCCTCCATCAGTGATTACTTCCTTGGGTAGTCCATAGCTTACAAATAATTTGAAATGAAATTTGATGACTACCTCTTCTGTTGCATTTGGTAGCGCTTCTGCCTCTACCCATTTGGTAATGTAGTCTGTTGCCACCAGAATATAGGCCTTCTTATTTGACTTTGGATTGAAGGGGCCAACGAAGTCTAGTGCCCATATCTCAAATGGTTCTGTGACTACTTGTTATTTCAAGGGAATTTCATCAACCTGACTTGGTTTTCCCATCCGCTGACAACTGTCCCAGGTTTGGACGTATTTATTCACATCTCTAAATATTGGGGGCCAATAGTACCCCATCTGTAAAATTTTGTGTCTAGTCTTGCGATCTGCAAAATTCCCACCACAGGGCTTGTCATGTCCTGCCTTTAGTATTTCATTGATTTCGTCATCTCGTACACATCTGTGGATCTGAAGATCAACCCTTGTGTGTAAGAGATATCCACTGATCCAAGAGAATGGTGCGCTATGATGGATGATCAATTTTCTTTACCTTGATGATATATGTGTCGGTAATCTTCCCACTGCCAGATAATTTTCCACATTAGCATACCAAGGTGTCTTTGTGGTAACGACAAACATATGATCATATGGGAATTTATCTTCAACTGTTAAGAAGTCATCTGTTTTGGGTATGCGGGACAGGAAGTCTGCGACAAGATTTTCTCTCCCAGGTCGATCTTTAATGGTGATGTCAAATTCCTGCAATAGTACTAACCACCGAGTGACCCATCCATTAATAATTGGTTTATTAGCTAGATATATAATAGAAGAATGATCAGTATACAAAATAAATGGATAGCCTGTTATATAATGACGAAATTTATTGATGGGGTGTATAAAAGCTAAGAATTCTTTTTCTGTTACTATATAATTAATTTCAACTGGAGTAAGATTCTTGCTAATGAAATAAATAGCGTAGGGTTTATTGTCTTCTTCTTGTCCAAGGACAACGCCTATACAAATATCTTATGCATTAGTGGAGATGTGAAATGGTATTTTCCAATTTGGTCCCCTCAACACTGGTGCTGTCGAGATCAACTTCTTGGGTCCTGCAAATGCCACATCACACTTTCCAGACCACTAAAACTCCACATTACTAGTCAAATCATGTAAAGGTGCAATGGTTCTTGCAAAATTTTCCATAAATCTACGATAGTATCCAGAAGCACCAAGGAAACTACGTACCTCAGTTTGTGTGTGTGGCGTAGGTAGATTAAGGATTACCTCTATTTTTGTTGGATCTACTCTAATTCCATCTGCAGAAATATAATTCCCTAGTACCACACCTTATGTCATCATCATGTGACCTTTTTCATGGCTTAAACATAACTTGGTAGAAATGCACCGTTCTAGTAACTTCTCCATATTATTCAGTGCTTGATCGAAGTCGTCACCATAAGGCATGAAATCATCCATATAAACTTCAAGGTATTTGCTTATCAGATCACTGAATATGCTCAGGATGGCCCTTTGGAATGTGGTTGGAGAATTACACAGGCCAAAGGGAAATACTTTGTATGCAAAGGGACCCCAGGGGCATGTGAATGTAGTTTTATCTTGATCTTCTGGGGCAATCTAGATCTGATTGTAGCCACTAAAACCATCTAGGAAGGAAAATAATTTATTTCCTGCCAAGGTATCCAGGACCTAATCGATGAAAGGTAAGGGGAAATGATCCTTTTGAGTGGATTTGTTAAGTTCCCTATAGTCAACACAGATTTTCCATTTCCCATTTTTCTTTGGGACGATCACTAATGGGGAAACCCACTGACTATCTAAGATAGGATATATAAAATATACGTTCAACAAATTTTGTAATTCTTTCTTAAAAAATATCCCTGAGATGGGGTGTTGTGGGGTATTATACCCTACGGACTAATAAGCTAGGGCTCTAAACTTATACGCAGATCATGACCCTTAAGATTTAACTTTTAACCTTCTACCCAAAATCTCAACCCCTTTTCAAGAAAACAATGGAAGAATCAACTCACCTTTTTAACGATGATTGAAGTAGATCCTCCATTGAGCCTTCTATTTCCTTGCTGCTGCTGCCCCTTCTACAAAGCTTCCTGCAATCAAGGTAAGACTACACATGCATGCTACTAATCTACTAGAGGGTTAGA
>SNQJ01S0069151.1:69463-86218 GCA_010110895.2 Picea sitchensis | reverse complement strand
TGCTTGTTTTAAGTGGTTTTTTGAGGAATTACTCAGCATGGCTTTGGCTAGGAAGAGGCATGAGTTGGCCTGATGCCAGGTAAACCTGTATGGTGCATTTTAGGGTTATAACATGGGGATTCAGTCTTCTCTGTGGTTGTCGGATATGTCGAGTGTCTTTCTCAATATAAATGTGGTGTGTGTAGAGTTGCAGATCAATACCTTTCATATCAGATTACTCCCATGCAAAAGCTTGCTGGTATTTAGAGAGGACTTGAATTAGCTTTTGTTTTTGTTTCTCATCTAAATTGGCATTGATGTTCAGAGACCTCCCTAGTGCAATCTCAATGGATTTTTTGTTATGAACAGTTGTAGTTGGGATTTGTTGTTCCATTAAATCTTCCAGCTCGTCTCCCCGTGCTTCACAGTCTAGAACAACTTGGAGCATATGGCATGTTGGGTTACCCATGGTGGCTAGTCTATTAATAAACCCACTGAATACGTCATCCTCTAGCTGGTTCTTAATTATGAGGGCTTCTTCCAAAGTAAGAGGGGCTCATAAATCCTTTTCTAGATATCATGGTGGTGGAAATTGTGGATATACAGAAGTCAAGCTTGTCTTGGCAGGAGGATATAAGATGAGATTCTTTATGACACCTCCTCTAGCAATTTTCATATTACCCATTCGAAATCCTATGTATGCATCGACTGTTATGAGCCATGGTCTTCCCAGTATCAATGGATGACCTTCAAGTCCACTTCTTGGGTTGATGATGAGGAAATCCGCCAGATCTTCCCAAGAGTCGACTGAGATTGCTATATAATAAAATGTGCCAACTGGCCAAACCACCGATCGATCTGCTAATTGTAACATAATTGGGGTGGGTTTGAAGGATTCAAAACCCACGGTATTGTAATTTTCCATAGTCAGGATATTGATGGTCGCTCCCAAATCAACTAGTGTATTTGGAAAAGAACAACCCTGGATCTGAATTGTTACTATGGGATTCCCTGGATCTACATATTTGATTGGATCTTGTCTTTCAAGAATTAGATTAGACAAGGCTCCTACTATGCAAACTATTGATGATGAATTTTTTATTTTTCTAACAAGCTTCCTCCCACATAGTTCCTTGATTGTTTTTGCATAAACTGGAATATCTTATAGAGCCTGCAAGAGTGGAATGTTGACATATAAATTATTGAGTTCCCCTACAATGTTGAAGTTGGGATATATGACAGGTTTTCATATCATCAATCTTTCGGGAAATGGAGGGGAAGGAGTTTCATCCTTATCAGGGCCCTGTGATTCGACTGTGTTTCCCCCCTGCTCAATTTCTTCTGTTATTACCACAGTCGAGGGTGTTATTGTTGATTTTTTTTCATTCTCCTGCTCTTGGGAAACATTATTTTCTTCAGGAGAGATTGTACACCCCGATCTCAACCGGAGTTCATTGCACCCTACCGAGATGGTTTCCCCTTCCCCATTCTCCATAATCTGGACAAGTTGAGCCAATCTATTATTAGGATTTGGGTGAGTTTAGGTTGGTAGTTGGGGGAACAATTTCAATTGAGGGTTTTGGGGCAATTGGAGTGGATCTTGCAACATGGGTTGGGTTTGAGGGGCCATCCCCATGGGTTGATTTTTTATCCCCATGGGGCACTCCCAATTCTGGTTCCAATTTGGATTTTGGGCAGTCATGTTGGGAAACTGAGAAGGGTAAGGATTATTTGAGTTTTTTCATGATGAGGTGGGGTATTGAGAGTTAAGGTAGGTAGGATTTGTAGTTTCTTGATTCTGCCAGACAGGATTTGCAATGGGTTGGTTTGGCCAAGTGGGATTTGCAGGTATGTATTGGTGGGGATGCTAGTTCTGATTAGTAAATGGTTGGCCCTTCCATGCATTACCAGAATTTTGCTGTTGATTATATTGTCCGAAAAAGAAAGAGGAAGGGTCTTGTAGTGTATTTGGAGGTCGGGTCTGCCATTGATGACACTGACTCATCAGATATAATGGTTATGTCTCTTCTTCTGCTTCTTTGAAGACAAATTTCAGTCCAAGGAGGGATGGGCATTGTTCTGTGTCATGATCCTTGGCGCAGATAGTGAAAACCCAAACCACATTCAAAGGACAATCCCTTGGACCATTCTTTCTTCTGCATCTTTGGAAAAATATGGCCAAAGTCTATTCTTCTTCTATTTTTTTTTGTTTGGCCTGCAATACATGCAATTGTGTAGTCAAAGTGCTCAGAATATCTATTTTGAAATTTTCTAAGAGATTACCAGCATCAGCTCACATAACACCCCGCTGGTAGTATTGCTATTTCTAGTGAGGGAAGTTTGCATTCCTGATCCGATCTGTGTGCTTCCTCGTGAGCCCCTGATACACAATTGAATGATTTTATCATAAGTTTATTGATAAATGTCACCCTTTCCCATTAGATTCAATGTTTCTACCCATTCATCCTTCATACCTTTAATCATAGTTTCTTTAAGTACTTCACCTGGTAATGTACCATAAGGTGATATTTGTAAATTATACTGAAATCTCTCAACATATTCTTCTAATAATTCATTTTCTTTTGCAGTCATTTGAAAGATTTCATATTTTAGGTCTCTGGCTCTACAATAATCTTGATATTTTTTCAAGAAGGCTTGTTTCATCTCATCCCATGAGTTTATAGTTCTGCCTCCTAATCCCATAAACCAATGTAGAGATACCCTTTTCAAAGTGGAGGGGAACCGTTTTAATTTTTGGGGTTCAAATGTGTAATCATACCCAATACATAGGACATCAAATTCGAATAAGAATGTGTCCGGGTCTTCTGAGATCAATCCATGGAAGGTTAGCATGTTCTGTAGGGGGATTTCCTTCATGGGGGCATTGGCGATTAGATCAACTATCGAATATTCCAATGTGGAAGTATGGGGACGCTATTGATTTGGTTGTACCATTTGATCGAAAATGTGCTAGAAATATTAAGGAATTTCTTGATTCGAGTGTTCTATTCGAGGTGGTTGATTATTTGATCCTCTAGGGGATTTGGTTGCACTCCCTCTATCTAGTATTTTAGGTATGCCTTCTTCTTGCACAAAATATTTAGGATCATGGGGTGGTGATGGGTCTGCCTTGTCAACCCTGTTGGTTTCTCCTTCTCCTTCCTCCAGATTACGAGAATTTCCCTCTTCTGAAGGGTTGAGAGGTGGAATATCTGTGCTTTGAAAGATTTTCTCAGTCCCTTCAGTTTTTCTATGAATCTCAGCATGGGATGCAGTTGGTGAGACTGCTACTTGAGATGTTCAGGTATATCCTTTCCTAGGTCCAACCGAAGCTTGAGATTTGGATTTTCGGATGATGTCATCTATGAAATTACTTCTCCCAAGGAGCACTGGGCCCTAGGCTTCGGTAATTTTTGGTGGGGGTTTTTGTTTTTCAAGATCTTTCTTCTTAGCCATACAAACTTCACGCAAAAATAAATTGAAAAAGAAAACACCTATGCAACATATTAATGCGTCAACTGGAGGTAGGTGTTGGCATAATCATCTTGCTTATTTCTTGTGTAGGTTATTACCTTCCATATTCAATACCTCGTCCTCCAGAGACACAATCTATGCTACCTTTGACATTCTCCTCGGCAATGATGCCAAAATGTTGGGCTCTAAAGATGTCCTAAAAAAAACCTTAGTTTAACATTAATTTATCAACTTGAGGATTCGTCTTTTATCTCAAGAACATCGGCAAAGTCTATGTAGATAGCTTGTAGAGGCTAAAGTTGTGTAGCTAAAGAAAACCTGAGTTTATCCACAATCAAGTTCCTCAAATGTTCATTTAAATATTCTAAGACTAAGATCTTATTTAACAGAATTGAAATCCGATTACTAACATGCTGTGAATGAAAAGGAACTAGTTGATCTGTTGAATTCATTTAACTAAGAAGCAATGGTTGAATCTAAGTAAAAGACTTGCAGAATTAACTATGAATCGAATTGTTGGAAAGGAAATAGCAATTTACTCTAATGGAAACAAACAACACTTGTAATCTAATCAAAAGAGACAACAAATATAACTAAATGGAAAGGAAGAACAATTGTAACTTTAACTAAAAGGAGTGACAAATGTAATCTATTTGAAAGGAACAACGAATGCGAATCTAAGTAAAAGGAACAATGGATATGAAAACATGAGGAACTCTCAACCAACAAACTACAATAATGGAAATTGGAACCGACAATCATTAACATTCAAGGAAATGTCTATCTTTTGTATGAAAAACAATATGAAATCATTAACATGCTTATGCATTCATATTAACTACTGTGAAAGAGAATTGAATCGAAAAATAGAAATCAAACTGATACAATTACAGTTGAAACAATAGCTCCTTTAGACTGGGCCCTTGGTTCTTAGAAGCATTGCTACTAAAAAATCAGTATGTAGAAGTGGTGAAAATGATCAAAGATTTTATTAACTTCATAGCTGGTGCATCATTCACAAAACCTGCTTGCGCAGAGTAACTCTGAGTCTGAATACTTGAACACAATTCTTCGATTATCTTTCAGGATCTATTATCCTCTATATATACAATAATCTAAGTAAATAAAGCCATCCTAAGGATCGAAATATCCTCAGGATTTATTTACTATTATATAGTTACAATATAGAAAATCAAATCATATTTAAAACCGCTTTGTGCCAAAAGTACTTAACCTCCAATAGCTCACGCATCTTCAAGATTTCCTTTGTTATTTCAGTTTTGACAATATTTATCCAATCCTGTAACAGAATCAAACAATTCCAATCGTATTTTAGAATTTATTCAACAGAACTTCAATAATATCACTAGAAGACATATTAATCATTTTCTATTCTATTTATCCCTAATTAACATAAAAGTCAATCAAGATTTTATCATGAACTATGGGAATAAGGAGGATATTTGTACCTTTTTCATAACCCAACAGTTGGGACATATGGGATACTACATAAAGTTCATCAAGGGCTATGCATAGATAAAAACAACTATGGAGAAGTTATTAAAGAAATATTATCAATTCCAATGGTAAGAGGAATGTCAATACCACATCCACCCAAGCTCAAAATCAAAGATTTAAATTTAGTAAAGAAATCATGTATATTATCAAAACTTTTAGGGTCTAAGGTATTCAACTCTACCTCAGGCATATGACCTCGCATCTCATCCTTCTTTCCAAAGCTTCCTTCCAAGGTGGTCCAGATATTGTTTGGAGTCTTGCATGCAGCAAAATGAAAACATAAATCAGTGGATATTAACTCAAGAAGTAGTCTTGTGGCCTCATCCTTATGGTTCACGCATCTCATCTTCTCAATCGTTGATGTAGGTTATGTTTCTGTCGCCATCATCAAATTATATAGTCCTTTCCTTCTGATTTGGAATTCTGCCTTGGGCTTCCAATCAAAATAATTGTATGGTGTGATTATTACCACTAAGTTTGACTATATAATAGTTTTCCTATCCATCTCTCCCATTGTTTCTAAGAACCCCTAAAAATTTACTCTCAATCTCCAAGTGAAAAATTAAGAAATCACGATAGAAAGGACACTTTAAGTGAAATTTTTTATCAGTTTCAAGAGATGATATTCTGACTTACTTTATAATCAAACGGTGAGGAATATTGCGAAATAGTGGAAAAAACACTTCCAAAATGGGTCGATTTACTTTCCAAGTGGGTCGTTTACTAAAAAACTTAATATTTTGAGAGCAATTATTGTAGAAAGGTACGACCATGGATTCATATCAGTTTTAGGAGGCTATATTGTGGCTTACTTTATGAGAAAACGGTGAATAATATCACCAAACAGTTGAAAACCCACTTCCAAAATGGGTCGATTTACTTTCTCAACGAGTTGTTTCCTCAAAAACAAAATATTTTTGGAGGAATAACTGTTGAACGATACGACCACAAATTTAGCTCTTCGAAACTTCGATTTTCCTTATTCTTTGTCTTGTATCGCTTTCTCAAAGTAGCATATATATGATACCATGTCAGTGTTTCATGGAAACTTGCATATGAGATCTAGCTAAAGCATGCACAAACAAATCTTATCAAGAAAAGGAAGAGAGATTCAATATGGAAGAATGAGAAAATATATTCACACTACTCCAATGAGTTGATGATTGATACATAGATCATGATCAATATAATACAATGAATGAGTGGAATACACTCATATATAGGGAAACAAATTCCATAATTAAGAAAAGAAATCAAGCAGTTAGCTTTCCATAGGAATGCATGAATGCATAATAGTGATGGTAAAAATAGAAAGTCTAAAATAGAACTAGTCAGTTAACTCCCACTGAACTAGTGTGTCGAAAATAGAAATTTCTCCAACATTTTTCATGCAGAAATGTGAGTAAGAATTCACCCATATCACACATGTGGACCTCCATCTCAGGGGGAATGACTGCAAAAATTAGCAAAAATATCAAATTGCCAACTTGCGCCTCAATTTTCGTGCAGATGGAATCAGATCCAAAAATTCTAAGATATGGGTTTTGTCTAAATTATGAAAAATTGAGTAACACAAGGGAATATTTTCAAAATGAGAGACATTTTGGAAGATATGTGTGGATCCATAACTCAAATCTTCCCAAATTACATTAAAACCTAGATTTTTGGGATTTATCCTAAAAATTGTAAAAATTGTTTTCTTAGTTTGGGGATTCGGTTTCATCCATTCCTCCATGGATTTTATGTATAAAGAAGACCTCATAGGTTTGAGTAGGAGGAATTATTATGTTGTTAGATTGGTTCTTGAGAGAATAATACACATGATTATGCTGATTGAATTGTTGGACTGTTGATTTAATCAATCAATTGAAGGAATGCAAATGCTATTTTGTGCAATTCATGAGTAGAAGTAAAGTGTTTTAGTCTTCAATTTATTTAGAGGCACCTAGTTGTTTTGGCAAGGGCCCATCGCCCCAACCAAGGTAAGACTCTCTGTACATGTCTTTGTGTGTTGTGAGTTAATTGTGTAAGTGTGAAAATTTAATAGTTGTGTGTTGTAAATGATTTTAAATGCATTTTAAGTTCAGTAGAGAGTTATTTGTTTTTGAATAAGTGTGAGTAAATGATTAGACATTGAACATAGTAGATGGTTCCATTTCCATTAATATTTAATTGATAAGGGTTTGATGTGTGGGATTGTTAAGCAAGAGAATGTTATTGTTTTGAGTTTGTAATTGTGGTGTTCTTAGTAGGTACAAGAACCACAAGGATTCATCTCTCACCTTCATGTTCCATATAATGAAGTCTCTCAATCATATTGATTGTTTCCTGTATTAAAGAAGGTTTGATTGGAATTGATAGGGTTATGATTGGTTTCTTTCTAAGAGTGATTAAAGTGGATTGCTGATTACTGTTGTAAATGCTATAAGAAGCAAGATCTAAGTTCATCTCTCCATTTCATGAGCCTATAATGAACAGACTTGTCATCTAAGAAATAACCTTTTCAATTGAGTGTTTGTTTGAGAGTTTTACTATGAGATTTATCTTCTAGGTTTGAAGTTGTGTGAAGCATTTATATTTTCCAAAATAGAGTGTTATGTTATTAATTGTTTCTTGATTGAGATATACTCATCATACATAGGAATCTATCTGTTATCGACACATATGGTGCATCAACTCTACTGATTACAAATCCCGATCAATAATTTATGTTTGGTAATATATTATGCATATAATTGCACCAACATTTTGGCATCGTTACCGGGGAGTTGTAAATGGTGATAGGTAGTATTTGAATTAGATTGGTTTAATGGTTTTGGATTGGTTATATGGATGACCTAAGGGTGGAGAGAAGACGATAAGGCCTGAGGGAAGAGCCCACACATCGACTTTGGTGGGGTTTCTCCAAAGTTAAGTTGTCCTCTCTTCTTTTAATGCAAGTGTATTTTTCCTTTTTTTTATGAAAAAATGTGTTTTTGTGATGGGATAACTTGTATGAACCGATAACTTGGTGACAACAGGATCCCAACAATGCAAGGAGTTCAAGTTTGGTGTGTTTTATTTTTGCATATAGTTTTAATTTCTTAGTTTTAATATTCAAATCTTTGATAATAAATAATTTTTGGGGTGTTGTAAGAACCCTCGAGTACTAATTTGTGTTGCGAGACAGGGATCATCAACCAACGAGAGTAATTCAAGGATGATCAAGAGCTTGAAGAATGTCCCTCAAAGAAATTTCTTGCATTCTAGTAGCATATGGGATATCCACCTCTCAGGAAGAGCATGTCTTGGCAACAATCAAGAATTTAGTTGTCTCTCCACAGGAAGAGTTAGAAGTCTCGTTGGATTCCTCTTGTCAATTTGTTGAGGAGAATAAAGAATTGTGGATAGAATTCAATGGAGAGAAACCATTGGAACCTGATATTGAGGAGTTCTCGGCATGTCTCTCAGCAAATCCTGTATGTACTCCAAAGACCAATCATCTTGAAGAGGATAATCTGCATAGCATGGTAGAGGAAGACATTCAATGTGACCTAAAAAAAGAAGAGAAATAAGAATGTAGTGATCCTATTGAAATATGGTTTCAATTAGTTATTAGGTCACACCAATATTTTATTTTTCATTTTTGTTTGATCTCATCATCAAAGAAACTGGTCCTTCATACTTCAGTATACATTAAAATTTATCTTTTAAACCTAAGTATGGATATATTTCTAAACATGTTATGCACATGGCTTCACTAGAAGTAATCTTATACTTGAAGGACATTTTATTTTGTTCAATTAGAGTAGGATAGGTAAATAAATAAATAAATGTTGCACGTAAGTACAATGCAACATATCTTTCATACTTTTCATAAATGGGAATGTCAAAATATAATAAAGCAATCGGTTTAAGATCTTTTGTTCCTATAGTAGATTTATTATAAAAGTTATGATAATTTTTTTTGAAATCTTATGAGAAGGGAATCTCTTCATCATTCGAATGAAAACATAATAATGAAAGAGTTTCAAAAGTGGAGAAGGCATCATTGTCAACAGAAGATAACACTTAAGGGAGTGCTTCATGACCTATTTCTTCAAATTTCTTCTTTTTCCTCAAGTTGTTAAAAATGATGCATTTGTGCTTTATCATTACCTATTTATTTTAAGACCACTATTTCACAAGGATGATCAATTAAGTGATATTTTTAATAGCAATTGAAACAAAATGTTAATTCCAAACTATTTTATTCATAGCTAATAATTCAATTTTTGACATTTTCCCTAAATTTTATGTTTGTAAGCATGAATAAAAATCTAGTTTTAATTAGTTCTATTGGTTTGTTTTTAGCGGATGTTTGCAACCTTCTGAGAAGCCTTTTTTAATGTCTCACATTGTTTACATGAGGCCATGCAAAACCTTAGGCATGGGGGAGTGGTTGTTGAGACCTTCATATTCTTTTGCAACTTTCGTTGGCAAGGCCAAATCAACATGTTCAGTGCTGGAATTTAATAGTCATTTCCATAATTATGGTACCGTTTTGTTCTGGTAGTGAAGAATTATGTTACGGTACTGCAAAATTATGATTCGGTAATGCAGAATTACGTTCATCTGGTACTTCAAACAACGTTTTCCTCTATGTTCATCCAATACTTTCGGAGAAGGTATGTGTTCATCTAGTACTGGGGAAAAATCTGCATTCATCGGGTACTATAGGAGAAGCTCTGTGCTCATCTGGTACTAAAGGAGAAGGCCTATGCTATTCAGGTACTAGGCACAAATCTGTGTTCATCCGATACTAAAAATATTTGATACTGGTAATGAGGTGTTTGTAGTTCTTATCCTATACTCAATTGTTTTACTGCTCGATATAAATGCTTCAAGCAATAGGAGGTATAAACTCAACATTTTTTAATTTTATTAAGGAATTAGACTAATTATGTATTAAAAATGTGATTACTCTCATACATCCCCATGTCCTAAATTATTGCATGCTCCCTACCATGAACTTATGCAAGCTCTCATATACATCTTCCTCCTGCATTGTTACACTCACCCCTAAATGAATCATCCTTACTATCCTTTAAGGAGATATTTTTACATTTATCTCTATATGATAATGGGTGCACCTGTCTTATTACCTCATCATTTTGAAAAAGTGATTAATAATTGAAATATCCATTGACAATTAGTGACACCATTATGTCTAATACTAACCTAGTTTATTCAACAAGTTCTTATCCAAGTTTATCTTTACAAGTTTCTCTTGGGAGGTATTTATGAAAACCTCATGTGGTGGACCACCCTTGAAAAACCTTGTAATATCCCTAGGCCGAACCCAATTGTAATGTAAATGAAAATGTACTTAAGTTGGTGAGTTGTTTGATGTCATTTTTGTATGCACCTTTCATGGCATAGTGCGCGCATGTATTGCACAATAAAATGATGAAGTTTGCACATTCCAGGATACCGCGCACAACAACTTAAGTGTGCGCGATTTTAAGGCCAGTGAGCCTTTGTGTATATGTTGTGTTTTATAGGTTGGTGAGCCAGTTTTGTGATTATTAGGCTAGAGATCCTAGATGTTAAAGGCCATTGAGCCTACTTTTGTATATGTCTCAGCATTAATATAAAATACATCATTGTGCGCAGACCGACCACGATAAAAGAGTATGGGGAACTAAAATCCACTAGTTGGGAAAGGGTGGGGGATAAAAGTTAAGGAAAACATGCTAAGCTAGGGAGCTTAAGCCAAAAAGGAATATTATATTAATATTTCTTAAAGTATAAAGTATGGATAATTATTTTATCCTAAGTTCTAAAGATGGGGACAAGTGGGACAAAGTAGCTCCCAACATGACAAGTGTCAAGTTGGGGACATGCATACATACAGTTTGGACTTAGTTCATTTTCCCATCTCTTCCATCATTCCTTCCATGATTAAGTCATCCATTGAGCCATACCATGAGAATTCACTCACTTAGTTATCTATCTTTTGTACCTTCATGTCTTTGTATCTGAACCTGTATCCATACCCATATTGGTTGGTGTAGTTAGTTAGCTTGGGATCTAGACTGAAGAAGTGGGTTGTCAGGCCCGTGGGATATCGAAGAGGTGGGTTGTCAAGTCTGTGAGAAATTTCTCTCTAGGTGAGAGAATTGTTGGGGAATTGATTTTCTGAAGGTGCTAAAATGCAACTATAGGGCTCTGAGACTACCTGTCCAGCCTATTGCTGAAGCCTAGAAAGGAAGTGGGGCAGTCGAAGGACTGTTGAGCAGAGAAAGGGTATCCTGCGTGGGACAGGCATATGGGGAATGAGGGACTGTATGTTGTTAGTTTGAGTTGGCCCCTGTGATGGAGTATTTCCTATTGTCTATGAACCATTAGCTTGGTTAGGAATCCCTTTACCCAGGTGGAGTTTAGTCCCAGCTCGGGGGTGACTCACTATTGAGAGTGATGAACAATGTGGTCTAAGGTTGGGAGGTTCGTGGAAGGTCTGGACGTAGTTGGTGATATTCTTACCAAGATAAGTGTCAACTGTGTGATAAAGTTACATGCCACATTTTCATTTACGTGTGTATTTTTTATGGGTTTATCTTATGTGTGGTTATATTTGTATTTATATTTATGGGTATTACCCGCATATGCTAAATGTATATGTTTACTATTATTTCTGTGTGAATCCGTGCATTTATAGATGTATTTGTATGTTTACATTATATATATATATATATATGTTTCCACAAGATCTCTGTGTGTATATATTTTAATTGCATGCAGTTCGAAAAATTCATGTGGCATAGCTCAGTTGGATGTTGGGTATGTTACAATATGTTCCTCAGAGAGAACAAAATTGTTCTCTCATGTATTGTGGCCTGACCTGAGTGGTCGGGGATGTTACAATATGGTATCTGAGCTTTAATTTTAAACATTGAGCTTGGATGGGCCGAGAAAGTTGAGTTGAAGCGAAATTTCATAGAGGATTTATTTCGAAGTGACCAAATTTCAAGTTGTAGAGCGTCCATGGTAAAAAGTAACAACAATTAGGCGGAATTGGGACAAATCCCCAATTTCTGTTGTTAAATTCATTGGAAAATTGAGAAATTCGGCCATGTGGTGAGATATTATTTATTCAATATATTTTCTAGCAAATTCAGACCTGGAATTGGTTGAATTTGAAGTTACAGTGAATCCATGACAATTGGAGCGAGATTAGTAATTAAAATTCTCAATTCGTGAATTGAGTTTGGGGAAAATTCAATCTAGAAATGTCAACCCATAACGATTTGTTGTTACAAAGGTTTAATTCGTTTTATCAGGATGAAATTGGACAAATTTCGTGGTTGCAGAACGCTATGGTAAAACTGGGGAAAAAGTTAGCAAAAGCCCCAATTTATGCAACATAATTCACGAAATCTTGTGATATGTAAAATTTGGGTGTTACGTGGAAAAATGTTGGCGTGCTGGTGCATGTGCTAAATTTTAGCACCGCGCGGAAAAATGTTGGCGTGCTAGTGCACACGCTAAATTTTGGCACTGCGCGGAAAATTTTTGGTGTGTGGGTGCGTGCACTAAATTTTGATGCCACGCAAAAAAATGTTGGTGTGCGGGTGCACGCGTTAAATTTAGCATTGCGCAGTGTGAACACACATAATAATGGTGCACATGGTGTGCATAGTATTGGCAAAGCATAGAGAAGTTTGGTTGGTGCGTGCACAATGTGGGTATATGTTGTCGTACAAAAATTTATTTAATGGTGCACACAGAGTTTTGTTGCGCGGTGGGGGCATACTAAACTCTGGCATGGTGTAGCACGTAGAGTGAAATGCACACAGAATATCAGTGCACTATACAACAACTGTGTGCAATAGGTATTAGTACCAAAACCGAAACTGCACATAGTGGATGTTGGTGCGCGACATAAAAGTAGTGCGCACAAGTTATTCGCGCGACAAAGAAGTGATGCACAGTGGTTATAAGTGACTGGATCGCGATTTACCTTGGGGTGTTGTTGTGTATGCTAAATATGGGTGTACATATTGAATATTTGTGCACACGAGTTCGTTTGGAGGGTGAATAATAACGAAAAACCAACAAATTTCCGTGACATTTTATATTGTTTGAATGCCATTTTTTTGCAGCGCATTTTTGAGGCCCTTAAGAGCGTTTTTAGCAACTCAAAAACCAGAAGAACAAAGTGTAACAAGGTACACTCTTTCTTTACATCTCAAATAAAATATCTTGGAGAGATCTTTCTAATGGTGTAAATCGTTCGTCAAACAGAGCTTTTATGAGAAAGTTACATCTCAAACAGTGGAGGGTAAATTTTAAGAGCCATAAATTCCTTCCCCAGAATCAGATCGAGGCGTAGGAGTAGTAAATGGAAAGATATTGAGCCATAGAAGATAGTCCCTGAGCTGAATTAAATTTTTGGGCATGTTAAAAATGTTTAATATGGAAAAGAAGGTACCTGTAGCATTCCAGACCAAAAACATGAATTGGCCTAGAACTTTAACAGGTTGTAACTAGCAGCCCGAAACCCAGAAAAGGTGAAACTTGGACAGAGTGTCCATAATATGTATATGAATAAAACCAATTGAGATCCTAGGAAAAATCTAATGGAGTAGGTTCAAAAATGCATAATTACAGTGCAGAGTTGCGCCAAGTTGAAATGTGAACATGAAAATTGATGGACAATTTTCAAATAACCATAACTTTCTGATCAAGAATCAGAATTGAGTGTGGGAGAAGGCATTGGAAAGGTATTGAGTAGTGTAATATAATTATCCACCTAGAAAATTGATCTGGGCATTCAATTTTTGAGGAAATCAGAAGAAAGAGTTCTGATATATTATTAAACCAGGATGGTTCATATTTTTCATGAGATTGTTGAAACAATTAGGCTGACAAAGTTTTGTTGGCTACACATTTTGTAGATTTAACAAAAACTAGATCAGAATCAACACAGAGTCCATAAGAATGGAATATGCACAAGGAAATTACATCCACGAAGATGAAATCAGAGGGATGGATGTCCATTTGGGCATTGAAGGAACAAACACCAATGGACATGGAGAAGGAAGGGATGAAAACATGAACATGGTAGAGACAATTAGAAATTTACAGAAGGATGTCCAAAGCCACAAAGATGATAATTAAAGGATTATAAGAGCCAAGGCGAATCAAGAGGACTTCAACATGAAGTTATTGCAGAGCTTGAACATAATAGAAAATAAATTGGATAAGGAAAGTGGCTCAAGCAAATCAAGAAGTCACAAGTGTCCTGATGAGAAAAGAAGAGAAAGAAGTGTTAGCATACATCACCATAACTCCCTGAGGCATTCCAATAAGAGAGCACACAACAACTCAAGTCCATCCCCTATCAGGAAGTGTAAGAGTTCTGGGGTGGATGAATTGTGAGGAGAAATGAACAAAATCAAACCTCCTACATTTGATGGTGAGCACAAGAAGGACGAAGATGCAAAAACATGGTTGTTGGGCATGAGAAAGTATTTTCATTTGCATAATTATTCTTCTCATGCAGAAGGAAGAATTTCCATGTATTAACTCAAGGGAAAGGCATTCATGTGGTGGGATCAACTTGTGCAGGTGCAACACATTAAAGAGAAAAGTGTTACTTGGAGGGAATTCAAGAAGTATTTTGACAAGAAATACTTGACTAAGAGATACTATGACAAGAAAATGAAGGAGTTCTTTAAACTCAAGCTTGAGAGTATGACCATTGATGAATTTGAGAGAAGGTGATTAGAACTATTGAAGTATGTCTCTTTCATTAAGGATGAGACAGTTAAGATTCAAAGGTATTTGCGTGGATTTCCATCATTCACCAGTGAAAAAATATAGTATGATGATCCAAAGACATTGGAGGAGACCATAAGGTGAGATAAATGCCTATATGATCAACAAAAAACAAGGCCAAATTTCCAAAAGGGTTGGGAAGACAAAAATAAATTCACAAGGGATCAAAGGAAGAAGGGATCTAAGCCACCATTCTTCAAAAATAATACTCAGGGACAACCAACTTCTATAGAACCCATAATAATTGAGACAGGGGGTCAAAGGCCAAGGCAACCACCTATTCAATGTTGGGGTTGTAAAGGGGTTCATATGTTTAGAGATTGTCATCACAGAGGTGAAAAAGTGAGAATTTTCCACAATGTACAGCAAGATGAAACAGTGGAGGACATGGGAAAAAATGTACCAATGATCTATGCATCCCTGGACAACAAGCAAGCATAGTATCAATCACATATGATTGAAGTGGAAGGTATGATCAACAACCAAACCATTGCTATTTTAATTGATTTAGGAGCTACTCATAGTTATATAGATCTTAATATGGTGTAAAGTTTTCATTTGCCAAGAAGAAAGCATGGGAAATCTTGGTTGGTGTAGCTGGCTACCAGAGCCAAAAGAAAAGTTAATGAGATGGTTAAGTCATGTCTTATGGACATGAATGGACTGAACACCAGGTCATATTTGGACATCTTGCCTTTAGGTTTCTATGATTGTCTAATTGGGATGGATTGGTTGGATCATCATCATGCTATCCTAGACTATCATAACAAGGAATTTAATTTATTTCATGAGGAAGGGAGCCTAAGGAGAGTGCAGGGTAGTAACCATCAGAGAAATTTCAGCATTACAATTGAAGAAATGTTACAGAAAAGGGTGTCAGATATTTGCAGCTCATATGGAAGAGACACCTAAGGATAAGGTGCCAAATTTGGAAGATCATGCAGTTCTGGAAGAGTTTGAAGATGTGTTCAAGGAGGTACTAGGACTACCCCCAAAGAGAGAGATTGTTTTCTCTATAAATTTAATGCCTGGAGAAACTCTAGTGTCAAAGACTCCATACAAAATGAGTACACCAGGATTGAAGGAGTTGCAAATGCAACTTGAAGAACTTCTGAAGAAGGGGTATATACGCCCAAGTGTGTCACGTTGGGGTGCCCTAGTCTTGTTCTTGAAGAATAAATATGGGACATTAATATTGTGCATTGATTTCATACAGTTGAATAAAGCGAATGTAAATAAAAAGTATCCTCTGCCAAGGATTGATGATCTCTTTGATCAATTGGAGGATGCAAATATATTTTCCAAGATAGATCTCAGGTCAGGATACCATCAGGTAAGTATTAAATAATAAGATATAAGAAATACCGCCTTCAGGACAAGGTATGGTCATTATGAGTTCACAATGGTGCCATTTGGGTTGTCAAATGCACCAACTGTTTTCATGTGCTTAATGAATGGTGTTTTTTGAGAATATTTAGACAATTTTTTCATTGTCTTTTTGGATGACATACTTATATATTCTAATTCAGAAGAAGACCATGAGCATAATTTGAGGATGGTATTATAAGTGTTAAGAGAGAATCAATTGTAAGCCAAATTGAGAAAGTGCTCATTTTATCATAAGAAAAATCATTATTTGTGACATATCATTTCTGAGGATGGGATAGCAGTGGATCCTGAGAAGATAGAAGCCATTAGAGAATGGTCAGCACCAAACAATGTGACATAGATCAGATCGTTCATGGGCCTTGCAGGATACTATAGGAGATTTATTGAAGGATTCTAAAAAATTGCACACCCAATCACTTCCTTACAAAAGAAGGGTGTGAAGTTTCAGTGGACATTGGATTGTGAAAATAGTTTCCAACACTTGAAACAATTATTAACAAGTGCTCCAATACTAAGGATTGTAGACCCAAATGAAGAATTCATTGTATGCATAGATGCATGTAATGAAGGACTTGGTGGAGTCCTCAGTCAAAA
>SNQJ01S0069151.1:58661-69413 GCA_010110895.2 Picea sitchensis | reverse complement strand
AAAATGGGTTTGTTATATGTTATGAATCAAGGAAGTTGAAGGAGCATGAAAGACACTATGCCACTCATGATTTGGAGTTGGCATCCATACTGCATGCCTTGAGGAAATGGAGACACTACCTCATGGGGAAAAGGTTTGAGCTAAGAACATACCATAATGGTCTAAAATATTTATTTGATCAACCAACTCTAAATGTTAGGCAAAGTAGATTGTTAGAATTTCTAAGTGAATACGACTTTGATACAAAGCATATCAAGGGGAAAGAGAACAAAGTGGTTGATGCACTCAACAGAAGAGTGCATGAATTTCATGCTAAAACCATTAGCATGTAACAATCAGATTTGAAGGACAGAATTTTGGAGGCTGCAAATTTAGATTTGCAATACAAGGAATTAGTGGCAAAATTACAGCAAGGTAATTTGCAACAGAAAATTGAAGATTACAAGCTATATAATGATGAAATTATCACATACAGGGGCATAATTTATGTACCAAATTCTCATGAATTGAAAAATATGATATTGAGATAAATGCATAATATACCTTATGTTGGGCACCCAGGTTATCAAAAAATTATTATAGCTGTCAAGAGCCAAAATTATTGGCCAGGCATGAAGAAAGAGGTTGTTGATTTTATTGCCAAATGTTTGGAATGCCAAAAGGTAAAGACTAAGCATAGACACCCAGCTGGTTTGATACAACCATTACCCATTCCTGAGTGGAAATGAGAAGTCGTAACAATGGATTTCATCACCAAACTGCCCAGAACAAGAAAGAAACATGATTCTATCATGGTAGTGGTGGATAAGCTTACTAAAGCTGCCCATTTTATTCCAATTAAGCTCACTCACAAGGCAACGAATATTGTTGATGTTTATATGAGGGAAATTGCAAGATTACATGGCATACCAAGACAATTGTGTCTGACAAAAATCCAAAATTTACCTCAAATTTTTGGAAAGGATTGTTTAATGGATTTGGAACAAATTTGAATTTCAGTACAACTTATCATCTAGAATCATATGGACAAACAAAGAGGGTGAATCAAGTGATTGAAGATATGTTGAGGATGTATGTGATGGATAAACCATAAAAATGGTAAGACTACCTACACTTGGTAGAGTTTTCTTATAACAATGGGTACTAAGCATCTCTAAAGATGAGCCCATTTGAGGCACTTTATGGCAGAAAGTGTAACACACCGGTAAGTTGGGATAACCCAGTAGATAGAGCAGTGATTGGGCCAGATTTGCTCAGGGAAATGGAGGAGAAAATGTTGAAAATAAAACAAAATTTAAAGGCTTCCCAAGATAGGAAGAAACGCTATGCTGATAAGGGTAGAACAAACAGGGAATTTAAAGTTGGGGACCATGTATTCTTGAAAGTGAAAGCCAACAGAAGTTCCCTGAAGTTGGGAAATTGTTCAAAGTTGGTAGCTCGCTATTGTGGGCCATTTGAAATCATAGAGAGGATTGGTCCAGTGGATTATATGATTGAATTTCCTGCATCTATGTCTTGTCATAATGTATTCCATGTATCATTGCTCAAGAAATATATACATGATGCTAATCATGTTATTGATTGGAATGTCATTCAGGTGGAGAAAGAAGGCGCTTTTCAAGTGCATCCAGTGCGCATTCTGGACTGGAAAATCAAACAGCGTTGGAATCGATCCATAGGGATTGTAAAGGTCCAATGGACCTGGTACGGTCCTGAGGACACTACTTGGGAGCATGAGGATGCAATGCAGGCAGAATACCCACATATTTTTGAGGATTTTTGAAATTTTCTTGAATATGTGTACATAATGCAATGAGGACAGTGCATAAATAAGGGGAGGGGATTGTAATATCCCTAGGCCGAACCCAATTGTAATGTAAATGAAAATGTACTTAAGCTGGTGAGTTGCTTGATTTCATTTTTGTATGCACCTTTCATGGCATAGTGCACTCAAGTACTACGCAGTAAAATGACAAAGTGTGCCCATTCCAGGACACCGTGCGCAACAAATTAAGTGCGCGCGATTTTGAGCCCAGAGAGCCTTTGTGTATATGTTGTATTTTATAGGCTGGTGAGACAATTTTGTGATTATTAGGTCGGAGAGCCTATATTTTAAAGGCTAGTGCGCCTACTTTTGTATATGTCTCAACATTAATATAAAACGCATTGTTGTGTGCTGACTGACCACGATAAAAGAGTATGGGGGACTAAAATCCACAAGTTGGGAAATTGTGGGGCTAAAAGTTAAAGAAAAGGGGATCAACTAGGGAGCTTAAGCCAAAAAGGAATATTATATTAATATTTCTTAAAGTATAAAGTATGGATAATTATTTTATCCTATGTTCTAAAGATGGGGACAAGTGGGCCAAAGTAGCTCCCAACATGACAAGTGTCAAGTTGGGGACATGCATACATATAGTTTGGAATTAGTTCATTTTCTCATCTCTTCCATCATTCCTTCCATGATTCAGTCATCCATTGAGCCACACCATGAGCATTCACTCACTCAGTCAACTATCTTTCGTACCTTCATGTCTTTGTATCTGAACCTGTATCCATACCCATACTGGTTGGTGTAGCTGGTTATATTGGGAGCTAGACTTAAGAAGTGGGTTGTCATGCCTGTGGGATATCGAAGAGGCAGGTTGTTTGGCCTGTGAGAAATTTATCTTTGGGTGAGAGAATTGTTGGGGAATTGATTTCCTGAAGGTGCTAAACTGTAGCTAAAGGGATCTGAGACTTCTTGTCTAGCCTGTTGTTGAAGCCCGGAAAGGAAGTGGGGTAGTCGAAGGAATATTGAGTAGAGAAGGGGTACACTTCCTAGGTGGGTCAGGCATGTGGGAAATAAGGGACTGTATGTTGTTAGTTTGAGTTGGCACCTGTGACAGAGTCTTTCCTGTTGTCTATGAACGATTAGCCTGGTTAGGAATCCCTTTACCCATGTGGAGTTTAGTCCCAGATCGAGGGTGACTTGCTATTGAGAGTGATGAACAATGTGTTCTAAGGATGGGAGGTTCGTGGAAGTTCTACACATAGTTGGTGATATTCTTTCCAAGATAAGTGTCAACTGTGTGATAAATTTACATGTTGAATTGTCATTTACGTGTGTATTGTTTTATGGGTTTATCTTATGTGTGGTTATATCTGTCTTTATATTTATGGGTATTTCTCGCATATGTTGCATGTATACGTTTACTGTTATTTCTGTGTGTATCCGTGCATTTACAGATGTATTTTTATGTTTACATTTTATATATATGTTTACACAAGAGCTCTATGTGTATATATTTTAATTGCATGTAGTTCGAAAAATTCATGTGGCATAGCTCAGTTGGATGTTGGGTATGTTACAATATGTTCTATAGAGAGAAAAAAATTGTTCTCTCCTGTATCGTGGCCCAGCCTGGGTGGTCGGGGATGTTACAAACCTCAATGAACTTTCATGAGAACCCTAATAGGATTAACTAGAGGGAACTCTTAGTCATTATCTGAGATGTTCCACTATACATCGAATATATGAGATTTAATTCTAGTGTGGATGATGTCTCCCTTGGAATAAGTGAAAACAATTGATTATGTGCCTAATAACTCTAAAACACTCTTGTACCACCTTTCTTCCTTATACTCTAAAAAATGTCAATGAATAGTATGCATCATTCTAAATATTTTGAGTAATATAATAAAAATGAAGTATCAAGAAGTACAAGTAAACCCACTGAGGTATTTAACAGGCCTTCTGGCAGTGGGGCCATGCTTGTATGGTACTAAGGTAAACCCGTCGGGGTACTAAAAAGGCCTGCTGGCAGTGGGGATATGTCGGGTAAAGGGAGTTGAAAAACATAAAGTGGCACACCTGTAACTAAACAAAAACTTGGGTCTCATTTTGAAGCAATCATTATCAAATCAAGGCTAGGAGATGACCTTTATATCTCTCGGGTGATGTTCTTAAGAACCTTCAAGTATCCACTTTAGAGTTCTATCTTTAAAATAAATAGGTTTGCATGAAAGTCAGACCCTCAGTATATGCAATTCACCTTACCTAAGAAAGAAGAGCTTCATCTCTAAAAACTTGGATAAGAAACAAGTTAATCATTTTGGGATGTATTCTTTTGTGTGTTCCTCTCTTCAAATGAGATCTAAACTATGCTTATATCACTTTTATTTTAAAGGTAATTTAGCCAGGGGTGCCTATTAGTCAAAGTGGTTATGAAAACTCTTGGCCACTATCCTATAATCATATTAGAGTCACATCCAACCATTTCTCCTAACTATGATCCACAACACATTGGACAAGACTTAACGTCAAATCACTAACAAATCTAATCTATTACTCATGACTCCACTTTTCCGTCATAAATAATTTTTCCATGGGTAATAAGTGTGAAGCATAGGCTAGGAAGTTTATATTGTATAACAGGTTACTTAGAAGAGAACTTAAGGAGCTGAAAAGGGTGGAACTTCAGGGAATGCTTGATCGAGTGAAGAGTATCATCAATTTTGAAATTTTGAAGATCATTGTTGCATGAGGACATGCAATGACTTAAGCATGGGGGAATTTTGAGTATCCACTTTGACACCTTTATTACCCTATATTATCCTCTATCTGAGTCAATTTTACCTCTCACATGTGCATTTGTTGACCATTTCCTCCACAAATCCACTTAGTGACCTTTTCCATGTGCATAGAGAGGTAACTTATGTTAAAGCNTCCACTTTGACACCTTTATTACCCTATATTATCCTCTATCTGAGTCAATTTTACCTCTCACATGTGCATTTGTTGACCATTTCCTCCACAAATCCACTTAGTGACCTTTTCCATGTGCATAGAGAGGTAACTTATGTTAAAGCATGATTTGTTTGATTTTCTTGATTAAAATTGATTAAATGATTGATTATTTATGCTCCTAATTACTTTGACTATTATTTAGCAGCTTCATGACAAGGCATCACCTCATCCGGTACTTCTGTTGGTCTGGTACTGCAACATCCAACTGATCTGGTACCAATACTCCTCTTAATTTGGTACTCTACAGTTATCCAGTACTACCTCTGCATTCATCCAGTACCAGCTCTGCACCTCTTTCAATACCAGTTCCATCTGGTACCATCTTTGCTTCATCCAGTACCAATGATGTTCTTCATCCGGTACCATCTATGCACTTCATCTGATACCATTTATCTGCCTCTTCTGGTACCAACTTCATCTGGTACCATCTCTGTGCTTCATCTGGTACCAACTCTCTTCCTCTTTCAGTACCATCTTCATCCGGTACCAGATATGAACTTCATCCGGTACCATCTCTATGCTTCATTCGGTACCAGATCTCCGCCTCTTTCAATACCATCTTTATCTGGTACCAGCTCTACACTTCATCCAATACCAACTCTCTGTCTCTTCTGGTACCAACTTCATCTGGTACCAGATTGTGCCTATTCCAGTACCAGCTCCATCCAGTACTACCATAGTGTTGGTTTGGTACCCATATTATGATTGTCTTCATCCGGTACTAAACCCCTCCCTATAGGATTATGATACCAATTGTTCTAGTCTGGTACCAACTGTGCTCGTCTGGTACTAGACATAATTCAGAATTTTGTAATTCTTCTAGAAGAAAATCGGCACATGGGTTTTGTCCAGAATGATGTTTTCATGTGGAAACATGTTTAAGAATTCACCCAGATCACACGTGTGGACCTCTAGCTCAGGGGGAATGATTCTGCAAAAATTAGCAAAAATCTCAAACTACCAACTTGCACCTCGATTTTCATGCAGATGGAACGAGATCCAAAAATTCTAAGATATGGCTTTTGTCTAAAATACGAAAAATTGAGCAACTCACGAGCAATTTTTCAAAATGAAAAATAGTTTGGAAGATATGGGTGGATCCATAACTCGAATCTACCCAAATTACATTAAAACCCATCATTTTTGGGATTTGTCCTAAAAATTGTTTTCTTAGTTTGGGGATTTGGTTTCATCCATTCCTCCATGGATTTTATGTAGAAATAAAATCTAATAGGTCTGAGTAGGAGTAATTATTATGTTGTAAGATTGGTTCTTGAGAGAATGATACACATGGTTATGTTGAATGAAATGTTGAACTGATGACTCAATCAATCAATTGAAGGAATGCAAATGCTATTTTGTGCAATTCATGAGTAGACGTAAAGTATTTTAGTCTGCAATTTCTTTAGAGGCACCTTGTTGGTTCGGCAAGGGCCCACTGCCCCAACCAAGGTAAGCCTCCCTGTACATGTCTTTTTGTGTTGTGGTTTAGTTGTGTAAGTGTGTAAATTTAATAGTTGTGTGTTGTAAATGCTTTTAAATGCATTTTAAGTTTAGTACAGAGTTATTTGATTTTGAATCAGTGTGAGTAAATGATTAGACATTGAAAAGAGTAGATAGTTCCATTTCCATTAATATTTAATTGATAAGAGTTTGATGTGTGGGATTGTTAAACAAGAAAATGTTGTTTCTTTGAGTTTGTAATTGTGGTGTTCTTAGTAGGTACACTTCATCTCTCACCTTCATATTCCATATAACGAAGTCTCTCAATCATATTGACTGTTTCCTGTATTAAAGAAGGTTTGATTGGAATTGATAGGGTTATGATTGGTTTCTTTCTAAGAGTGAATAAAGTGGATTGTTGATTACTGTTGTAAATGCTTTAAGAAGCAAGATCTAAGTTCATCTGTCCATTTCATGAGGCTATAATGAACAAACTTGCCATCTAAGCAAGATCCTTTTCAACTGAGTGTTTGTTTGAGGTTTTTACTATGAGATTTATCTTCTAGGTTTGAAGTTGTGTGAAGCATTTAGATATTCCAAAACAGAGTGTTATGTTATTAATTGTTTCTTGATTGAACTATACTCATCAGACATAGGAACCTATATGTTATCGACACATATGGTGCATCAACTCTACTAATTACAAATCTTGATCGATAATTTATGTTTGGTAATATATTATGCATATAATTGCACCAAAATCCTCTGAATCAGAACTCTCATCTGAATAAGAGTCGGCATGTGAATGATCATCATCTCGGATAGGTGGAAGAATGAAGGTGTTTGCATGCAGTTGTTGAGGTACATGCGAGACACTTTCCTCGAATTGGACACTACACTTAATGATGATTTGGTCCAAGGAAATATCAATAAGCCTATACCCCTTCACACCATCAGGGTACCCAAAAAAAATACAACCAGTTCTTTGTGGATCAAGTGCCTTCCTCTTTTCAGAGGGAATCTGAGCCCATGCATGTGAACCAAAAATGTGAAGGTGGATCACTTTCAGTTTGAGGCCACTCCAAGCCTTGTAGGGGGTATTATACTTGACATATCTATGGGGAGATATGTTTTGGATGTATGTTGCACAATTAAGTGCTTCAGACCATAGTCTCTGTGGTAGTGACTTTGCATGCAACCTGCAAGATGCCATCTCCTTTAGAGATCTATTTTTCTGCTCAACAAATCCATTTTCTTACAGAGTATATGGAACTGTATGTTGCAACTAAATCCCTGCCTCATGGAAAAGATTATGGATCTCATGATTTACATACTCTCCCTTGTTATTGGTTTAGAGGACTTTGATCTTATTTCCAGATTGTGTCTCAACCAGGGCTTTGAAATCTTCAAGGTATTGAAAGACCTCAGATTTTTTCCTAAGAAAGTAGATCCATGTAAAACCTGAGAAATCATCAACAAAAATGAGAAAAAACCTCGCTTTGCTGATCGATGGATGTGGAAAAGGACCCATGAGGTCACTGTGTATTAGATCTAAAGGTGTGGAGGCTATCTGAGACTTTCCTTAGTTTAATTTCTCTTGAGGGTTTTTTCCAAGAACACATACCTCACATACTCCCTTGGAGAAATGGATGTATGGTAGACCATCAACCAATCTTTGCTTGCTAATTTGTTGCATGTATCTGAAATTCAAATGTCCAAACCTTTCATTCCATATGCTACTACTTTCATCAGCATGAGTAAGCAGTAAAGCAGAATAAGGTTCAATGAATTCATAAAATGTATACAATCTAGACTGATTATTTACCTCACCGGAAGCAACCCTGGAGTTGGTTTGCATGTCATATATTTCCATGAAATTTGGTGTGAATATGAATTTATTTCCAGTGCTATAATTCTTCATTTGATACATAGAGAGAAGGTTGACAAAATGTTTGGGAACGTGCAACACATTCTCGAATCTTTCGTTGGTGAGTTCAATCCTTCCTTTGTCGGTGACTTTGACAGAAGAGTTGTCTCCCGTTAGAATAGGAGGACCTTTGCATGCATCCGATGAAGAATATACTACTTTTGAGGAAGCCATGTGATGTGATTCTCTTGAATCCACGATCCAAGCATCGGGAGAGGAATTGATGGCAATCAAGGAATGTCTAGAATTGCCTTTCTTGGAATTCGGATCATTTGGATTCTTATTCTTGGCACCCTCAGGGATGCGATCTCCAAGGTTGTTTTTCTGAAGTATTTGAGACATTATATCTATTTTTTTTTTCATGCATGAGGATTCTGAATGGAATCCTTTGTGAAAGTACACACATTTCTTCCCTTTTCTTCCCTTTTCCCCTTTGGATCTGGAGGCATTGGTGAAGGGTTTTATGTACCCTTCCTTCTTCGTATGTGCATGAGATTTCCTTTTGTCTTTATATTTATATTTATGATATTTGTGGCTTCCATATTGCATAGTGAGTTCATGCACCCTTGGTCCTTTGATGTTTCCCATGATGATGAGCTTGGTTTTCTCTTGTGTTAAGGATTCGATAAATTCCTCAAGAGAAGGCATCTTCTAGGTGGCTCCAAAGGTGAATATGACATAATGGAATGTGGATATGAATACAGAGAATTTGGGACCAAGTTTGGAGAAAATGGTGAGAACCATTTGTTTCTCCTCCTTAGATTTATCAACCTTGCAATCTTTGAGTTGCAACAGTAAATCCTTGAATTTATTAAAGAAATATTGGATATTGTCGAAGCTTTTTGGATCCATTGTGAGAAGTTACACTTCCAAAATGTGTCCCCTCATATCATCATGTTTTCAAAATATCCCTTCCAGGGTGTTCTATACTTCATTGGGATTCTTATAGGAAGATATGTGAAAAAGGAGATCGGGAGAAATTAGATTGCAAATCATTCTGAGTGCTTCATCCATCCGATTTAAGTACTTGGATTTTTCTATGGCTGATATCGGTTCTGTATATGTATTCTAGGTTAACCTATAAAATCCTCTGGTTTGGATATGAATCATTATTCTCTCCTTCCATGCAAAGTAGTTGTAAGGTGTAATAATGAATTCTTTTTGGAAATCCATCTTTCTGTTGTCTTCAATCTTTTGTACCTGCAAAATGTTTTTGGTGTATCTTTTTCTTAGCAGTTTGTCATATCTGATACCATGTAAATGTGTTGAACCTGAACATAATATATCTAGATAAACAATGATACACATATTTGCAGAGAGAATTTGAGAAAGAAGAAGAAGGAGAGAAAGAATGAAATAATTCTCATTAACCGTTCTAAATAATGAATAATTTACACATGATATACTCTGTATAACTCAATGAATGTGCACTGGAGGAGAACCAATGCACCATAGTGGTGGTATAGAGTGATATAGACACACACCAATAGTTACAGGAGTGAACTTCCACCTAGTATAGTCTCTCAGGAATTTACAAGAGTGAATTGCCACCTAGTTGAGTTAACTAATCAACTAGTCTTCAGTTAACTGACTGAACAGAGAGTAGTGAGGAGTTAACTCAAGAAATCAAGGGTAATGCACCAGTATGGTAATGATCCTAGGGAAAGTGCACATTATCTGGTGATGATCCCAATGTTTCATGGTGACAAAACCAATGTAGCATCTAAACTCAACTCAACTAGTCAAACTGAAGTGTCAATTGAAAGAGAATATTCTCCAGGTGGAATATTCTCCCCTAAAATATAGGAGACTAGATAATGACTAATTATGACTAATAAATAAGGAAAAAACTTAGGAAAAATAAATACTAGGTGTGTGTGAAGTAACTCCAACAACAATTTGAGTAAGGAATCTCACTTTATTCCATTAAATCCACTTGCAAATCCATAGATGTTGCTGATATTTTTATAAAGGAATTTTTTAGATTGCATGGCATGCCCAAGATAATCATTTCATATTGGGATTTTAAGTTCACATCAAATCTATGGAAAAACCTATTTTAAATATTTGAAACACAATTTACCTTCAACACTAATCACCATTCTCAAACATATGGGAAAATCGAGAGTGTAATCAAAGTATTGTAAGATATTATAAGGATGCATGTTATGCATGAACACAAGAAGTGGGAAGATGATCTACCCTTGGTATAATTTTCCTCCAAAAATGACTAACAAGAGTCATTAAAAATGATCCCATTTTAGGCTTTGTATGGCTGAAAGTGAAAAAATCATATCATATAGGACAATCCAATAGACAAGATCACACTTGGACTTGAGATGTTGAAGAAGAAGGAACACGAATTAGTCAAAATAAAAAAAAATGCAAAAGTGGCTCAAGACAGGTAGAAAAACTATGGTGAAAACAAAAGGAATCATAAAGAGTTCAAGGCATGGATGATTTTAGGGGCTAAATTTCGCTCATGGGCTAATTTTCCATGGTTTTTCCAAAAACGAGATTCACTATTTTAAAAATGATTCGCCCAAATTCTATAGGATAAAATTATTTTACCTTAAAAATCGCCAAAATTTTA
>SNQJ01S0069151.1:15899-28513 GCA_010110895.2 Picea sitchensis | reverse complement strand
ATGAACATTAGTATAAGATTTACACCAATACACCACAATACACCATGCACAATATATGAGAAATAATCAATAGTTTTTGTTCAAGGGAAGTAATGACTTCCAAAGGTAGCTACATCTTCCAAATGTAAAGGGAGGAATAAACCTCCAAGAGGAATATACAATCCTCAAATATCAAAAGAGAGTTGAACTCTCCATCCTTTCCCCTTCCTTCCACCCAAGAATATATGAGAGATAATAAAACTTTACATTAAATCATCACCATCATCCAATCATCACATAAAACCTGATAATGTTTCCTGAGACTTCTTCAATTTATGCAATTCTTCAATTCTTGGAGTACTATGATCCTATAGATAATATTACTCAATGCATTCTCTGAAACTCCTCCAATTTTCACTCCTTGAATCCTCCCCAAAAAGAGGTCATAGAAAGAATGGTAGACTTTATTCAATTTTGGTCTATTCAAAAGAGTGAACTTGCACAGAATTCCCCGTGCTCAATAATTAACATCCGATTTTGAAACTCTCACAAAAGAAACTATAGTCTGTATTACTTCCAATTAAATTTGTCCCATTTCATTTGGATTCTTGATGAAGAAGTTATGATTTTTTTTCCCGAAACACATGTTTATTGACTAGCTTCAGGACTGGTCACAAACCCTATCTTCTACAGAGTATATGTCCATAATTATAGCGAATCAAGAGCTGAAATTTTTACCAGATGTACCTTGATATGTCTTCTCAATACCATAGATATTTCACCATCTGAATCATTCTAGAAAAAAAGTTATAGAAAAAATGGTAAGATGACCTGAAAATAACATACCTTAGAACACGTCACCAAAAGACTTCATCCTCCCTTGAAATCCAACCTTCTTTACTTATTATTTATTATGAAATTCAACTTGTATCAAATGAATGTATAATGATATTTATTTATACCATTTATGTCACTTCCTTTTAACATTAGGGCTGACCTGACACTTTCTTATTTTGTAATTCTTTTCTTTAATTATCTTTAGGGCCTACATGTACTTCCTTCTTCAATTCACTTTGTCATCTTCAAAAATTCATTTCTCCTCAACCATGAGGATCCACATGAAGTGCCACATACCATCGGAAACAACATGATGTATAATATCTATTCATGGGTGTTGTATATGCATGTGCATTGTCCTTCATGTCCAAATACCTTTATCGATCTTGCAGTCCAAAACCCATGACTAGGGTTGACATCAATGATAAGAACCAATCTTCCAACAAGAGCTTGATTAGATTGAGAAGAACAACACTTGGGAGCTTATTCGTAGACCTGAAGATAAGAATGTAGTAGGCTCAAAATGGGTATTCAAGAAGAAAATGAATGAAAAAGGAAAAAATGTTAGGAATAACGCCAGATTTGTCTGTAAAGGGCATGCACAAGTTGAAGGATAGGACAGGAAAAGAATGTACTTGTCATTGATGGCAAGAACAACAATGATGACACTCGTAATATTTATGGAAAGAACAACAACAAGGAGAAGCGAACAGTTTGCAGATATCATAGCTCAAGAAGGAAAGCATAAAAGGTGAACAAATCTCAGGCATAAGATCTGAGTGCGAGGACCGATAGTCATTGGATACCGAAGAGCATGCACGACCTTTAACGTGCGAGGTCAAGTGGGCTTACAAAGTCCTGAAATAAGTAGGGGCCATCCATTGTCGAGGAGGATACGTGAAAGTAGATGCGTAGAATCGCAGAATTGGGTATCGAGAGAACAGAGGTAAGAAGATTCCCAAAGTTTTGAAATGTGAAATCATGACTTGATCTGAGTTGTTGATTTGGAACTTTTGGAAATCGAGAAATTGGGAATCAGGTGAATAGAGGTGAGCCAATGTCCACAAACATGAAGTCGCGAAATGATCTGGATCGTCGGATCACCGAGGATATGGATTGTTGATCTGATATGAAGTCCAATTTCATGAAGATGAGATATTGACCATTGGATCGAGGAATCAATTGGACCGTCATATCTAGGAGAAGAACATGTGTCATGAGAAGAGACCCACATCAACAAGGACAGTTGCAGACCATGTCAACAAGGTCCATGTCAGATAGGAACTCGTGAAATCCTGAAATGTAGAAGGTGATCATGACTGTTGAGTCACGAGAAATCTTAGACCGTTGATCTGAGGTGATTGAAGTCAGGAGTTTGGGAATTGAAAGAAGGGAGGTTCTCTAACCCTTGACATTGCGAGTCACGAAGTCGCGAAACACTTGAATTCTTGGTCCATGGTCATAGCCATGGTCACATCGGTGAAGGAGCTAGCATGTGTCTAGGCTCCACTTTGGAGTTTCACTAGTTGGGAAAATCAAGGTGACTCATAGTCGATCACCTAAAACGTAAAATCGTGAAATGAATTTTTGTTTGGCGTATGGTCACAATGAGTGGACATGTGGGGAGAAACATGCCCAGTGCTAGTTCATGCAGGTAAAGATTCACAAGGAACATATTTGATAGATCAGAAAGTTTATGCATGTTTAATCCAACAACGTTGATTATCTCGACAATCTAATCGAAGGGTTATTGTTGCACTTCACAGATTATTGATCAGTTATGATTCAATTTGAAGAACTCAATCATAGTTCTTGGGCGATTGGTGATTTGGTTGCTTGGTAGTTTCGTTTGTATATTTGAAGTGTAACTAAATGGAAGGATTGTATAAAAGCAATACGCCATGACTGAGTTATGTTGGTTGTTCTCACTGGAAAAATGAGTTGAATTGGGAGAAAGGAAAATCATAGTATGCACAGTGTGAGATCAAAATTAGAGATGAGAAACAGAAGCCGAACATAACAAAAAAGGTGAAGAGAGAAGAATGTACACATACCAAAGAGCATGAGAGGAACAGAGAAAGAACAGATAGAAAGATACAACAAGTCAAGCCAAGTATGAATAGAACAAAATAATAGTGAACCATAGAAGAATTGCATAACAGAGAAGAAGTGGTAAGAATTGATATATCTGTATTGTTGGTTATTCAATCATTTATTTATAATCAGGGAGGTAGGGAGGTGCTAGGGAGGACTGTAGTCCTATTTTATTCAAGTTGGTTCTTGAATACTCGAATTTGTACCTTTCATCTAGTTGTGTCTAGAAAATAGGGTGGTGCTAGGGAAAACACATAGTTTTTTGTATGCAAGTTGGTGCATGTATAAGTGAAAGTAGGTGCTTCCATCCAGTTGGTGTTGGAACACTCAGGGAGTTGGTGCTTCTTTCTAGTGGGTGCTAGAGAAACCAGAGAGTTGGTGCTCTCAGCAAGTTGCAACTTGTAAAACATAGGTGGTAACCTCATTTGAGTTGGTTCTCAAAGATAGATGATGTATAGAACATAACATATTGCCTATCATTTGAAGAAGAAGAGTTTTTCTCCCTTTATGGGTTTCCTCGTGAAAATATGTCTCTGTGTATATCATATGTGTGATTGATGGTTATTATTTATGTTGTTCATATCTTGTATAATCTTGATGGTCACTTGGTGAACTTAAAATTTTTTTTTTTAATAAACATAACATTGTTTAAGCACAGTAACAACTGATTCACCCCCCCTCTCAGTTGTCTTGGTAATTTCAACAGAAAAATCACAGAATAAGGTTCATGAAGATTGGTTGCAACTGCAATAAGAATACCAAGTAACATATATGTCCTAGATCTATGAAAAATCTTGAAGGAAGAAAGAGACCATAAAAATGAAGTTTTATTAAGTGCTATATGTTCAAGGGGAGCAACCCCAAAGAAGAGAGTTTCATTTTTCCATTAAACTTAGGGGGAGCAGCCCCACTCTTTGACATTGATGTCAAAGGGGGAGAGCAACTAGGAGCATGAGTACAGGGGGAACAAGAGTGTTTCCATCAATTAAAAAAGGCGAGATTGTTGGAATATTGGTTGTTGTCAATGATGTCAACCCTAGTCATTGGTTGTAGTTATTGATGTCAACCATAGCCATTGGATTTTGGACCCCAGAGTTGATCGAAGTAGATAAACATGAACAAAATTACACATGAAGATAAAACACCCATGGATGGATAGTATAAGTCATGCCACTTCTGGTGGTATGTGGCACATCATGTGGATCGTCATGATTGAGGAGAAATGAATTTTTGAAGATGATAATGTAAATTGAAGAAAAAAATACATGTCGGCCCTAATGTTAAAAGGAAGTGACATAAATGGTATAAATACATATCATTATACATTCATTTTATACACACAAGTTTGTTAATGAACAAGGAGATATAAGTCAGATTTTAGAGGAAATATGAAGTAAAGAAGGCCAAATTTCAAGGGAGGATGAAGTCTCTTGGTGATGTGTTCTAGGGTATGTTATTTACAAGTCATATTACCATTTTTGCTATAACTTTGTTTCTAGAATGATTCAGATGGTGAAATTTGGAAGCTATTAAGAAGACATATCTAGGTACCTGTGGTAAACATTTCAGATCTATATTCACTATAATTTTGGAGATGCACTCTGTGGAAGATAGGGTTTTTGACTAGTCTTGAAGCTAGTCATAAACATCTGTTCCTGGTAAAATAGTCATAACGTATTCATACATAATCCAAATGAAGTTATACAAATTGCATTGGAAATATTACAGGATGTAGTTTCCTATGTCTGAATTTCAGAATATTATGTTAAATATTGAGCGTGGGGTATTCTATACAATTTCGCTCTCCTAAATAAACGAAAATTGAATAAGGTCTACCATTTTCTCCATAACTCCCTTTTGGTAGGATTCAAGGAGTGAAACTTGGAGGATTTTCAGAGAATACATTGAGTAATATTATCTATAGGATCAGAGTATTCTAAGAAGTGAAGAATTGCAGAATTTGAAGAAGTCTCGGGAAGCATTATCAGGTTCTATGTGATGGTTGGTTGATGGTGATAATTCAATATAAAGCTTTATTATCTCTCATATATTCTTGGGTGGAAGGAAGGGGCAAGGATGGAGAGGTCAAACGTCTCTTGATATTGGAGGATTGTATCTTCCTTTTAGAGGTTTATCCCTCCCTTTATATTTGGAAGTTGTAGCTTCCCTTGGAAGTCATTATTTCCCTTGAACAATAACTATTGATTATTTCTCATATATTGTGCATTGTGTATTGTGGTGTATTGGTGTAACTCTTCTAATATTGTTCATTTCTCATTGGATATAATTGAATATATAATCTGGTTGAATTATAAGTTGAAAAAGTTTTTAAATTGTACTTGATATTGATTCACCCCCCTCTCAATATCAACAAGGTCGGAATATAAGCTATGACATGAGATTATTGCTGGTGCAAAATTGGATTCCAAGGTTCTTGGAAGTTACCAACAAAGATTGTGTTGTAGTATAGCAACACTGGCATATTCAACCTTCCGCAAGGGAAGGAGGTCTCACTTGAAGTGCAACCAATACTTGTGTGAGGTGAAGTGAATCAAAGAGGATTTGTCATCAGGTCTGGTGCAACACAAGGAAAATTCATACTTTAACATATAAAGAATTATGTTAACAATTTTCTAAATCATCATAAACATCAAATTAACCATTTTTCGTAGCATACAAACAAGTCCATACATCAGAGATAATGGCTAAATACCAAATACACAATACATAAGTAATTTTCCAATGAAGAAACTACAAAGTCATACACATCATAACCAAAATTTTAGGGCCTAAATGATATCTTGTATTATAAGTATCTCATAATTAATGATCCCATGAGTACATCCTTCTTATCATTGATTTACATCAAACCCCATGTTCCAATACTCACTGCAGATTCTATTTCTACTGCACAAGCACAATTATTCCCACAAAACCCATTATAGTAGCTTATCGCACCAGACCCAGTAACAACAATGGTGATATCTTGATAACAGAGGAAGAACAAAAATAATACTAGAAACGACAATCTAACAATGCACAATATGACCAACATCCAACCCTTTCACATTACATATTCCCATATTTCTAGTTTTCCCTCGGGTGCTTCTTGACTTCTTGATTTCGCTAGTCTTTTCTTGATTCCACGGAACATTTCTTTTCCCACTTTTTCTTTTTATGTGCTTGAATATTTTTGGCTCTTTCCACTTTCTTGTATAGATGGCGCATGATTTTTTTTCATTGGTTGCGCTCATGCAATTAGTTTTTCTCTTGTCCTAGTTGTTTTCCATCGCTTTTGGTCTTTCACTGGACTATTGCGCTTTCCCATAAAACTTTAGCCTTTCCAAAAAATTAGGCTCTCCTAAAAAATAGAGGATCAACAATGATAAAATATATGTACTGAAATGTGCTACTTATTTTACCAAGGAGAGAGCTTGTTTTTCTATCTCTGAATATCTTGTCTCATAATTATGCAATGTTTTTCTCATGAAAGCTATTGGAAATTATTATCCTTTTGAATTCCTTTGTGTTAATATGGAAGAAATTGTCTCTTCTACTGAAAAATAAGACAATATAAAGACTTTATCAAAATTTGTATTGAAAAGGAATGGAGCAATAGTAATTTCATGCTTGATTCTAGTAATTGTTGCTTGCATTTCTTGCTTCCATTCAAACTTTTGGTCTTTTTTCAATAATATATTTATGGGCTTAACAATTGCAGCATAGTCCAGGACAATTCTTAGTACAAATTTTATCTTTCCAAAGAGAGATTGTGCATGTTTCTTTGGAGGACTCAGATCATTAATTGCCTTGATTCTATATATCTATCTATCTATCCATCTATATATATATATATTCCTTATTTACTAATTATATGTCCCAAGGGTTTTCCTTTTGATACTTCAAACAAAAATTTCTTTGGATTCAAAGATATACCATACCAATATGCAATGATGAAAAACTTCTCTTAATTGCTTGACATGATCTTCTCTTAATTTTGAATGAACAATCAAATAATCTTGATAATCAACCATAAAATTCTCAATCATATCTTTGAAGGAATGGTCCATTTCCCTTTGTAAGGTTTCTCCAACATTCTTCAAGCCAAACAACATGCGAACATAAGAATATGTCTCCCATGGAGTGAGAAAATAATTTTTTAGTCTATCTTCCTCTGCAACGACCACTTTGTTGTATCCAAAAACACCATCAACCAGAGACATCAAGACCAAACCAGTAACTTGTTGCAACAACATATCCATGTTTGGAAGTGGATAATTATCTTTGATTCTTTCTCTGTTTAGGTCCCTGAAGTCAACATAGAGCTGAATTTCCCCACTCTTGTTTATGACTATGACAAGATTTGAGAGCCACTCTAAATGCATGATCAAAAAAATTATTTCATCATTCTTTAACTTTTCCAATTCCATTTTTACTAAAGGTTTCAAATTTGGATTTATCATTCTCATCTTTTTCTTGACAAGCTTCACTCCTTTAAGAGGTATAATGTGTTGAAAATTTGACTTATCATATTCCTTCAAATCATCATACGTCGAGGAAAACAATGTCATAGAATTCTTTGAAAAGAGAATTGCATTGATCAATTTCTTCCATTCTACAATTGTTTCCAAGATTTATATACTTTGGAGCATCATGTGTACCAATATTTATCTTTTGTGTCTCCTGCACTTTCTTGACAGATAATTCTTCTTTCAAATTTGGAATTTTGGTTTGATCATCCCTTGTGAAAAGAGATTTCAAATATTTGACACAATCTTTTGAGAGAACTACAATAGTTTCATCATCATTAATTTGAGAAGTGTNACTCTTGATTGTCAGGAATTGAAGGTCTGAAAATTCTTTTGACACGAAATGTATTTTGAATTTGGGAATTGTTTCGGTTGAAAAGAGATGCAACAACCGCAAGTGAGTAAGATTTCTTATCTCAAGGAATAAAAGAGATATTGAATGAATTGAAAGAGTGCATCAGTTCACATGCTCTTTTTGCATAGTTCTTCAAATTTTCTTTCATGATTCTATTTTTTTTCTTGATATGGTTTATGACCAATTTTGATTCGCAATTTATTACCATCTTTTCAACTTTTAGATGGAGTAAGAGAATCATTCCTTGTATCAGTGCTTCATACTCTTCTTCATGATTTGTAAATGGAAATTCCAATATAATGGCATGTGTATATATAACAGTTTGAAGACTTTTAAAAATAATCCCAACTCCACTTCCATATTTAGAATAGGCGCCATCAAATGATATCTTCCAAAAACCTTGAAAATAATTTTCGTCCTCTTTCTTAAAGGGGTTGATTTTTTCTATACTGATAACAAAATAGTTTTTTATTCCAACATCGATATCATCCTCTATTAATTCATTATGTTTCCTCTTGAATGATTTTGGCTTTCTAGTTTCTCTAGGAACTCTGACCATTGTTCCATATTTTTTAGGAAACATCATGCAACTTTTATCGTTCATAATATATCCTCCAATAAATGAACATTAGTCTCTTCCTAATACAACTTTGTATGGTGGAAGAAATTCTACTACTATAATAGTAAAAACCGTTGTGATGTGAGAGGTTGCACTTGTCCATGCACAAAAATATTTTATCTCACCATAGGCTGGGACTTTTCTTGAATCAATTGCATATATACTTTCCCTAGTCTGATAATATTTAGTACATCTCATTCCTAATGATTCCATAACTAACAGAGGAATAATATTATTAGTTTCTCCACTATCAACCAAACAATTGTGCAATACAACATCTAGATTTTCAATGGTTATCTAGAATGGTGGGACTTTACCCCTTGGTCTCACTATTGAAAATTTTTGTTGTTTCCTAGAATTTATGACAACAACTTCTATTCGTGTATTTGATTCGTGAAGTGTCTTTAAAATATTTTCTCTTTGTTGTGGTATCTTTACCACATCCATGAAAGACAAAGTAATTCTAAGTTTGTCTAAGTCGTCAATTAGATTATAATTCATTTGTTGTGGAGCCTTTGGCTAACTGGAAAATGTTTGTTTCTTTGTTGGTTCTATAGTATTTGATTTTATCTTTTCTTTTTGAGGTTCTTCTATTTTTTTGAACTTATCCACCTACGCTCTTGTTTGGAAAATATTCGGTTGTAAAATATCAATATCTTCTAGCTCATAAAAAATGTAAAAGGATGATGTTCCTTTATCCATTTGTATTGACTTGCTGAGATTCCTTATATGTTTTCTTTCGTTGGAATTCCTTGACCAGTTGTAACTCTCGCTTCTTTATCTGGTTCTGTTATTTTAGTTAAGTCCCTTTTTAACCAATTCTCAATATAATATCTCATTGGTGCAACATATAGTTCTTGCCTTGCTTTTATGTCAAATAACAAACCTTCGATATATTTGAAGTCGATTGAAAGTTGGTGTATTATATCCTCAATATATTCATTTTTATTTGCATAAATAATTAATTTTCAACTTCTAATTATGAATCCTCGGTCAAGATATTAAATCTCTCAACCTATGCAATATTCAATATATCCAGTTTTTCTTCAAATTGTTCTTTAGACATAAGCATGGAATTTAATATTAACTTAGGGTCTTCAACTTCTCTGTTTGTTCCAAATAAATCCATTTCAATCAATTTTAAATATAATTCCCGTTTTTAACACTTCTGGAATCAAAACTGGATAACATTTGTTTTAGACTCTTTATTCTTTTTATCCAACTTGCTTTAAGTTTATTTATTCAGAACAAAGAAGGAAAGTCCTCATGTTTTCTTCATAGTTCACTAACACTTGATACTTTAGCAACAAAGGTGGAAACACATCCTTTATAAAATTCCTTGACATTTTCAAGATCTTCCTAAAGGTATTGTCTAAAGTTTGTCATTATTAATTCCAGGAAAAAAAAATTATTTTCCAATTCCCATGTCTCGAGGATAAGAGACATTATTTTCTTGATGTTTTCTCCAACATACCTTCTAATAGTAGCAAGTAAACTTGATGTTCCTCTTACTATGGAGATAGATTATGGTGTTCCATCAAGACTCTTCCAAGGAAACATTGTAGAAATTGGAATGAAAAATATAGGTGTGGGCATTAAAGCGCTTTCTCATTCTTTGATTCTATCCTTTAGGGTGGAATTTCAATTTTCCATATCTCCAACTAAAAGTTTTAAGGCTTCACCCATAGATTCATGAATATGTACAATTTTATATGGTGGAACTTCATTGAGGTCGAAGTTTGATCTCAATTTTCCTTGAATTATTTTTAATTTTTTGCATGAATTTTTCTATAACCATTTTTTTTTTAACTTTTGTCAAATAGGGAACTGTGCAGAGTCATGGATTCTTATTCAAAAAGAATTATCTCATTTGTGTCCAATTATACCATAAATTGTTGAAATTACTAAAACAACTAAGAGGGGGGGTGAATCAGTTGTAACTATGCTTAAACAATTTTAAGTCTATTAAAACATTATTAATATTTCTTCAAGTGATCATCAACAATATACACCATATGGACATTAAAAACAAAGAGCATCAGTCACACATAAAGTATACATAGAGACAGATTTTCACGAGGAAACCCATAAAGGGAGAAAACCTCTTCTTCTTCGAAATGATAGGAAGTCTTCTAAGTTCTGTACATCATATTTAATAGAGCACCAACTCAATGTGAGGCTGCTACCTCTTTTTTACAAGCTGCAACTTGTTTGAGAGCACCAACTCTCTGGTTTCTCTAGCACCCACTAGAAGGAAGCACTAACTCCCTGAATATTCCAGCACCAACTGGATGGAAGCACTAACTTCCTGAATGTTCCAGCACCAACTGGATGGAAGCACCAACTTCCAGTTACACAGGCTCCAACCTGTATAACATAGATCACTTGTTCTCCCTTGCACCACCCTGCCACCCTGGTTTCTCTGGCTGCAACCAGATGGAAGCTACAACTTCCTGTGTTCAAGATCCCACTTGAATATCTGAGGACAACAGTCCTCCCAAGCACATCCCAACATCCCTAGAATGTATTAAGAAATGAATACACAGATAACTACACAAATAAATTAATTCTTACCACTCTTTCTCTGTTTGTTCAGTAGGTCTGCTCTGCATCAACTTTTTTTGTCATTCTGCCCTGCTTCAACTTGCTCTGTTATTCTTCTCTGCCTTTGATTTCACTCTGCACATATGCTCAATTTCATCCTGCGCATCCTCTCCTTCTCCCTTTCTTACAGTTTCATTCTTTTTCATCCAGAATGGCCAACCATTCACATTCTGTCTCATTTTATTTTATACACATCTCCTCGATGGTTCCACTTCACATTTCCTTAGGCAAAACAAGAACAAATTTCCTAGCAACTGAAATGCTAACTGATTCTCAATTATGAGTCTGTTTCTTTTAACAGATTCGTAACTGAGGAGTTAACTGTGAGAGGGAATAGTAACCCTCCAATCACATTCAAGTTTATCCGCACCATTGGATGAACTTTATTAATATTGCCTTTAAATCGGATTTCGGCATTCCTTATGTTCAATGTTCTTGTCACTTACAAATCCCGATCCACAAAATTATGTAAAGCAGTCAGATCAACGATCCAGATCATATTTAGATCTGACGGTTCAGATTAAGTCGGGATTTCACTCATCGTGATTTCGACACTCTAGACGTTCGGTGTTTTTGTCACTTCAAATTCCCGATCCTCGACACTCCATAAAGAAGTTGGATCAACAGTCCAGATCACATCTCTATTCAACGGCTGCGATTAAATCGTGATTTCACATATCGTGAAATCGGGATTCCTGATGTTAAAAAACTTTGACATCTCCAACTCTCGATCCCCGAAACTCTGACATGGTGTCCATCTGTTGATGTCACATGTGGATTGACACGTGTTGAATACTACCACGTGTCACTCTGATTCATGACTTACATGTGCCTGAAATGTTGAATCAGTCTGACACTTGTCATTACCTGGTTGTGCCACGTGTTCCTAGCTGACGTGTTCCTAGCTGAGTCAGGTCGATGGTCTAGATCACATCTTGATCTGACGGTTCAGATTCAGTTGGGATTTCACACATTGTGATTTTTTAACATCTCCAACACTCGATCCTCGAAACCCCGATAGGGAGTCGGATCAACGGTTCAGATGTGATCTTGATTTGACGGCTCAGATTACACCGGGATTTTGCATATCGAGAAATCAGGATTCCTGTTGCATTATTTATTTGACATTTCCAACACGCAATCCTTGAAACTCTGATGGGGAGTCAGATCAATAGTCCACATAACCCCCTGAGATGGACGGTCCTCCTTCTTTTGGAATTTTTTGAGCCCCTTTTTCTCCTTCTTATACTTTAAACAACGTGCAAGTTCTCCTTGATCCAACGATGGTCGGACCCTGCGCTCAGATCTGACGCCTGAGATATATCCTCCTCTTCAGTGCACTCTTCTTGTCTTCATTCATATCTGACGAACATCGGGAATTCATAAAGAGATCCAACGAACACAGTTGATGCTCTTCCCCGATTATCACTGCTCCACTGATCATCGTTGTTGTACTCAATCCATCACCACTATTGTACTTTCCATCAATGACAAGTATACGCTGCCTGTAAATATGCTAACAATCCTCTGTACATTCTTCCTGTACTCATGCCATTCGTTGTCTGTTACATATTTGCCAACAATCTCCCCCTTTGGC
>SNQJ01S0069151.1:0-15889 GCA_010110895.2 Picea sitchensis | reverse complement strand
CTGCCACCCTAGTTTCTCTGGCTGCAACCAAATGGAAGCTACAACTTCCTGTGTTCAAGATCCCACTTGAATCTCTGAGGACAATAGTCCTCCCAAGCACCTCCCAACCTCCCTAGAATGTATTAAGGAATGAATACACAGATAACTACACAGATAAATCAATTCTTACCACTCTTTCTCTGTTTGTTCAGTAGGTCTACTCTGCATCAACTTTTTCTATCATTCTACCCTGCTTCAACTTGCTCTGTTATTCTGCTCTGCCTTTGATTTCACTCTGCACATATGCTCAATTTCATCCTGCGTATCCTCTCCTTCTCCCTTTCTTACAGTTTCATTATTTTTCATCCAGAACGACCAACCATTCACATTCTGTCTCATTTTATTTTATACACACCTCCCTGATGGTTCCACTTCGCATTTCCTTAGGAAAAACAAGGACAACTGTCCTAGCAACTGAAACGCTAACTGATTCTCAATAATGAGTCCATTTCTTTTAACAGATTCATAACTAAGGAGTTAACTGTGAGAGGGAACAGTAACCCTCCGATCACATTCAAGTTTATCCGCACTGTTGGATGAACTTTATTAATCTTGCCTTTAAATCGGATTTTGGCATTCCTTATGTTCAATGTTCTTGTCACTTACAAATCTCGATCCACAAAATTCCGTAAAGTAGTCGGATCAACGATCCAGATCATATTTAGATCTGACAGTTCATATTAAGTCGGGATTTCACTCATCGTGATTTCGACACTCTGGATGTTCGATGTTTTTGTCACTTCAAATTCCCGATCCTCGACACTCCGTAAAGAAGTCGGATCAATGGTCCAGATCACATCTCTATTCAACGACTGCGATTAAATTGTGATTTCACATATCGCGAAATCGGGATTCCTGATGTTAAAAAACTTTGACATCTCCAACTCTCGATCCTCGAAACTCTGACATGGTGTCCATCTGCTGACGTCACATGTGGATTGACACATGTTGAATACTACCACGTGTCACTCTGATTCGTGACTTACATGTTCCTGAAATGTTGAATCAATATGACACTTTTCATTACCTGGTTGTGCCATGTGTTCCTAGCTGACGTGGTCTGCTAACGTGATTCAGGTCAATGGTCTAGATCACATCTTGATCTGACGGTTCAGATTCAGTCGGGATTTCACACATCGCGATTTTGGATTCTTGATGTCAATATTCTTTGACATCTCCAACACTCGATCCTCAAAACCCCGACAGGGAGTCAGATCAACGGTTCAGATGTGCTCTTGATTTGACGGCTCATATTACGCCGAGATTTTGCATATCGAGAAATCAGGATTCATGTTGCATTGTTTCTTTGACATTTCCAGCACGCGATCCTCGAAACTCCGATGGGGAGTCGGGTTAATGGTCCACATAACCCCCTGAGATGGACAGTCCTCCTTCTTTCAGAACTTTGTGAGCCCCTTTTTCTCCTTTTTATACATTAAACAACGTGCAAGTTCTCCTTGATCCAACGATGGTTGGACCCTGTGCTTAGACATGACGCCTGAGATCTATCCTCCTGTTTAGTGCACTCTTCTTGTCTTCATTCAGATCTAACGACCATCAGGAATTCAGAAAGAGATCCAACGAACACAGTTGATGCTCTTCCCCGATTATCACTGCTCCACTGATCATCGTTGTTGTACTCAAGCCATCACCACTATTGTACTTGCCATCAATGACAAGTATACACTACCTGTAAATATGCTAACAATCCTCTGTACATTCTTCCTGTACTCATGCCATTCGTTGTCTGTTACATATTTGCCAACATAAATTCTCCTCTCTCTTGAATCCTCTCTTCTTCATCGGGAAATTCAATGTCCTCAATATCTACATCCAGTTCCATATCTTCAATAACAATTTCTTCTTCGAGTATTTCCTCACTTCCTCATTTCTTACTTGTTTCTATTTTCCTTTTGTTGGTCACTAGGAGCTTGTGGAGTCTTTCCAAACTACCATTAGGATATTTTTTATCACCTTCATCATCAGAATTGTCTATTGAATATTTATTTTCTTCCTGAGTTATAGACTAGTATTTTTGTTTGAGTAGGCCACTTTTCTGAGAAGTGTTGGGAGATTGTGTACTCCTTTCATTCACAACATTTCCCCAATGTCTATGTTGATCATTTGTGCTAACAAAAATTTCAATATAATATTTTTTTCTCTCAATAGTTAATTCCTTAGGGTTCTGGCTATAACCCTCTTCTTCTCTGAAAAAGAATGTACTAGAAAATGAGACATTGTATCCCACGGATGTCAAGTGTTTCATGAAAAATTGATTACGATCAAACCCTTTGATTTTGTATGCTATATTTAAATTAAATTGATCAAATTGGACTGAAAATTCATTAACATTTACAAATGTTTTCAATGTTATCTCTCCAATTATCCATAGCAGAGGAATAAACTTCTTTTTCCTCTTTTCATGAAAGAAATGGGCCCAAAATATATATTGTTTGCATACTTCCACAACACACGTCTTATCTGATACATAATACAGTAGATACAAGGTTTTTTCATGGGAACAATAAATCATGATAATATTGAAATGCTCAATTGCTTCAAAGCTTCCTCTCTTATCCAAGAAGGATGTTGCTTCTAAAGACAAACTCGATGTGCTTGGTTCAAAAATAAGTTTCTTTAAAGAGGAAATGAATGCATTGTGAACTTCATAAAAATGATGCATGGACATTTGTTTCCATAAGGAAGGATACCACGTTAGAAGAAGGTCAATTTTATAATTGACTTGTTTGGCTAAATGCGTTACTTTGAAAAAATGATATTATGTTATCACAAAAATCATTGTTGGGTCTTCAAATATTCTCGTAGGAGCTCCAATCCACCATTTATTTCCTTAAAAAAATATTTAGCTTCATTCACTTTGAAATAAATTGTCACCTCCTCAAGTACGATATTGGACAGTTGGTTTGGATAGTTGGTTGTCATTGATGTCAACCCTTGGAGAGTGATATTGGAGATTGATGTCATCCCTTAGAGATTCATGCCAAATCTTAGAGAGGTACATAGATGTGGACAAGATGTTGGATAGTTGATTGACATTTGTATGATTGATATTTGTTTTTATTTAGTTGAGTACATTTGATGTAGTCTACATGTAGCCTTGGAGGTTTGGTTATGAGACCTAAAGTTGATAAGGAATATGGACATGAAGGAAAGTTAAATTGTAGGTAATACTATCATATATGGATAGTACACTCCATGCCATTTTCGGTGATATGTGGAACGACATGAGGTTCCTTGCAGTTAGGGAGATATGGCCTTGTAAAGTTGGAAGCCGCGGAGAGTGGTCAAGAAGCCCCTAGTTGGTTACAAGTCTTAGTCAAAGGGTAAAGTGGTTATAACAAGAAACACATAAAATAAGTAAAGAGTTTAGCTAACATTAGTATAAATACACCTCAAATAGTCTCTGATTTAGACACAGACACTTATAATGAACATCTATATTATGAATTTTCTGGTCTATGTTTTGGTAAATCTATTAGTGAATCTGAGGTTGAACCTGATGTATCAAGTCTGAGGCAGTGAAGGTATGAATGAGCGAAAGTTTTGGAGTTGAATAAAATTGGAAACCATAGTTTTAAGAGGTTATATGTGGGTTGCATAAGGAGAGGTCATGTACATATGTGACCTGCAGAAGGACAAGTCACAAACCTAAGGAACATTTTTGAAGAAAAATGTTTGGATGAGTTGCGGAAATATTTTATGGTACAACATAGTTTCTATAGGATCTGAGATCGTATGCTTCAAGTTTTCCTTAGTAAAGGTATGCCATATATATATATATATATATATATATATTTGAGGCTTATATCTTGGATGGTATGGAACAAGCTTAAGGAATGTCTTGGAGGCCCTTGATGGTACATGATTGTATATGGTTGAGATGACATTGTTACATTCTTGAGACATAATCTTGGTACTTGGAATATGGTTGTTATGGTTCATTGTTAAAGGGACATATTTTTTATATTGGAATATACTTGAGGCTCATGTTATGGTACATGGTATGAATGAGACTGATATGGTATATGTTTGAGATATATTTCATGGTATATGGTATATGGTAGGGTATAGGTGTTGATGTACATGGATGATGTACATGATTGATCCACATAGTTGGAACATGGTATGACATCACTTGGTTGAGTTACTTCTTGATATGGTATTTGGTTGAGGAACTTGTTGGTGATCTTGGTGCTTGGTTTGTACATGGTCATTGTTCATGGTTGGAACATTATATGGTACATGATATGGTATATTATTGGTACATGGTATGGCATTGATGTACATGGTTGATAAATGGTATGGTACATACTTGATTTACACGGTTGATGGTTGAAGCATATGGTACAGGTTGATGTGCATGGTTGATGCATAGTTTGGTGTAGGTTGAGGTGCATGGTTGATGCACGGTTTTGTGTAGGTTGAGGTGCATGGTTGATTTGGCATAGGTTGAGGTGCATGGTTGATGCACGGTTGGTACATGTTGAGGTGCATGGTTGATGCACAATTTGGTATAGGTGTTGGTGCATGGTTGATGCACTTGTTGTGGTACACATTGTGGTAGATGGTTGATGATTGGCATGGTACAAGTTGGTGGTTTGGTGCATGCTTGGTCGAGGCATGTCTTGGTGATGTTGGATATCTATTTGAGAGGTGTCCTTCGTATATGATCCATGTGAGAGGATCTAGTTGAGTATCGGTGATAGTGACAGGTTGGACAGGTTGGCAATGACAGGTTGGATACAATGACAGGTTAATAGGTTAGAGGTTGATGTAATAATGGAATTCACAGTGGAAATGGTAGTAAAAGTGATACTGAATGTGGTAGTGACAGTTGATCTACAATTATACTTTAGGGAAGTAAGATAGGGCAAGGAAAGGGGTTTGTATCCTCCTTCCGGTTTGTTCCAGAGAACTTAGGGAGTTGGAGCTTCCTTCAGGTTGCAGCCTGAGAATCAAGGGGTCGTATCCTCCTTCTGAATGGAGCCAGAGAATTCAGAGAGTTGTAGCTTCCTTTAGGTTGGAGATTGTAAATAGGGGGTTGTAGCCTCCTTCTAGTTGCAACTGGAGAATTTGGAAGTTGGTGTTTCCCATGAATGAATTCTTGATATATATATAAGAAAGCATTTAATGTTTTTCTCCCATTTGGGTTTCCACATAAATACTGGTGTACTTTGCATTCGATGTGATGTTGCTTATGATTACATTCTAATGATATATTGAATACAATCATATATGATACATTGATGATAAAGAGTTGAACATTATTGATAAAGTGAAATAATATATATTGTGGTTAAAAGTGGTATAAAGTGATGATATTGATTCACCCCCCTCTCATTATTCCAACAAGTGGTATTAGAGTCGATTCCTTCAAGGAAATATTTTAACCACTAGAAGGTAGATCATGGGGTACAATATGAATGGAGTACCAATGTTTAATGGTCATAATGGTCTAGACTATGAGTCATGGAGCAGAAGAACCAATTTTATTTTTCAGGAACATGGATATGCTATTTGGTATTCAATTTTTATAGTATATAATGGTTCAAAGAAACCAAATACTTCAACCAAGAAGGAATTGAAGAAGAAAAAAAAATAGAAATATATTTCATCATGGAAGGATTACCTGATTCAGTAAAAGACAAAGTGGGAAAATGCTCATCAACTAAAAAACTCTGGGATAAGCTACATAATATCTACTTTCCCCCCATCACAAAGACAAATAATGATAAAGAAGATGAACGTATAGGACAAGAAGAAATATTCTCATCATGTTAGATAGATTCATAAGAAGAATATTATGAAGAAGGCACAATAGATCTTGAAGTAAAGCTAGTTATTGTTTTAGATGAACTAAAGAAATAAAGGGAAGAAATAAAATCACTCGAGAAAGAATTGATCAGGATAAATAAAGGAGTTCAAAGTTCTAACGAATCCCAATAGGTATTCATGAAACCGAAAGCTCAACTAGAAGAGGAAAAAATGATTTAAGAAACATGCAAAAGTCAAATGGAAGAGAAAAAATGTTTGGAAGCCGAAATAACAACACTAAGAAAGGAAGCAATGAAAGAGAAGCAATATTTGGAAACTGAAAGAAAGGAAGTAGAGAGGAGAGAGAATATTTTGATATATCATATTAAGAAAATAATTGACTACTTAAATCATCTAGAAGAAAAATTTGGTCAAGAAGAGAGAGAACTTGAAAAGTAAATCATCTCCTTGAAGATCCAACTTGAAGAAGAAAAGAGAATGGAAGAAGTCATGAATATTCATATCATGAAGAAAAACGAATAGGTTGAGAAGCTAGAATAAGAAGTTGTCACACTGAGAGTTAAAATTGTCAAGATCAGCAAGAACATTGAAGAGACAAAAACATCCACCTCATCAATAAAGAATGTTGATGAGAAGCCCTCTAGGTTTCTAGAAAACAAGAATGAAAGGAGTAAGAGTTATGCAGAAGTACTTAAAAGAAGGAATCATGGTCAGTAAGAATCAAAGAAGAATGAGTATAATAGAGACATATCTTCAATAAGACCTACCACATTCAGGCAATAAATAAGCTTCAACCAGGATGAAGAGATCCACATAAGATAATATCATGATCAACCAAGGAAGGAATTCAAAAGTTCTACACAACAAATAATATCATTCACTCCCATGTATGCAAATTTATTTTATGGTGATTGCTTTTATTTTACTACCTTTGGGCATAAGGTTGTAGATTGTAGGGCTTATGGAAGAAATGTCCAAACAAGAAAATCTTATGTGGCCCCACATGACATTGAATGTTAGAAGTGTCATAACTATGGACAAATAGCTTGTGATTTTAGAATTATGATGGATACATCTTTGATAAATAACACTGATATCATATATAAGAAGGTTTGGAAAACAAAAAAATAATAGGCAAAAGAAGATCAGATGAATGAAGGACACCCATAATTCATACTCTCAGGATTGGAAATAGTACGAGATGAAGACAAATCTATATGGAAAAAGGAAGATGTCAGATATAGGAAATTTTGGAGAAGAAATGAAAAACAAGAAGAAAAGGTGAATAAATACCATGTCCCATAGATCGCACTATTTGCAGTAGTATGAGAAAGAAAAGAAGAGCGGGTGAATAAAGAATAGGTTCAAGAGATTGTACTTTCAGGAGTTGTAGTGCAAGATCAATCCACATGAAAAAAGGAAGAAGTTAGAGTTCATAAAGATGATGAGTCTATATATGAAGAGGAATATTACTTTGCATCAGAGCAATTATTTTTCTAAGACATCCAACTTGGAGACTCCCAATAAATATGAATATTGAACCGGGAGAGTTTGTGCAGTAGTTACTAAAAATTAGAGAACCATATTTTGATCCATAAGAAGTTATTACAAAGACAGATTCAGACAAGTTAGATAGCAAAAGTATAGAGTAACAGATTGATTAGTTGAGAAGCAATGTTCCCACAGAGGTTTTGGTTGGGAGTTACACAGGCATAAGTTTATGATTGTACTCAGAAAAATATATCTTCAGTGCAGGTTGTTCTTGACATGCAGAATTTGTTTTGAAGATAGAGAAGACCAGTGGACATATTTGATTCATCCTGATAAAAAGGAACATGTGATGATCAGTTGTAGAATACTCAGTTGAAGCCTTCATAATAGTTCAGTGACATATGGGTCAACATTATGGAAATTTGAGTAGCAAGGTTATGAATAGTTTGGGACATATGGACAAATATGGATCCATGAGATGAGTATCAAGTATAGTAAACATGGGTCAGATGCATAGAAACATATTTACAATTTGAAAAAGTGGAATTAGTTAGTCACAGAAAGGAAAAATGGTGAAAGGCACAACAAAACAAGGAAAGAGAAACCATCAGTAGAAGTTATATCATCTGAAGGAAATAATTGAACAGTGTGGTCAAGTGAACATGACAAGTGATTGAAGAAATCAAGTAATGAATTATTTTTGTGTATGTCAGTCAATTTCAAGAGGAAGCACCAATGGAAAATAAGAAGCACTGGAAGAGAGGAAAGGAAACATGTACAGGTCGCCCTACATCGATCTACAAAAACTCATGTAGAGAAGTAGATTCATCAGAGAGAGACATCCAGAAAGGAATATTAGTAGCATACATACAAAGAGGCATGCCCAAAGGGGGAGATATTAGTTTTCCCTTTATTGGTTAGAATAGGTACAATGTCAGGAGGACACATATCGACAGGGGGAGTTAACATTTAGTCAAAGAGGAAGATATAGAGAAATGAATGGAGACAAAGAAAGATAGGTATGAAGACAGAGGGAGAATCCCAAAGGGGAGATACCCTTTTCCATTGATTTCAAAAGGGGGGAGATAGAAACATTGATGAGGAGTGACGATCATAGAGGGAGCATGAGCATGAGTGTTTTCATGTCTAAGTGTTTCCATCAATGGAAAATGAGGATATTGTTGGACAGTTGGTTTGGATAGTTGGTTGTCATTGATGTTATCCCTTGGAGAGTGATATTGGATATTGATGTCAACCCTTAGAGATTGATGTCAACTCTTGGAGAGGTCCATAGATGTGGATGAGATGTTGGACAATTGATTGAAATTTATATGATCAATATTGATAGTGATTTAGTTGGGTACATTTGATGTAGTCTACATGTATCCCCATAGGTATGGTTATGGGACTTGAAGTTGATTAAGGAATATGGACATGAAGGAAAGTTAAATTGTAGGTAATACTATTAAATATGGATAGTACATCTCATGTTGTTTCTGGTGATATGTGAAACACCATGTGGTTCCTCACGGTTACAGAAATATGGCCTTGTAAAGTTGGAATCCATGAAGAGTGGTCAAGAATCCCCTCATTGGTTACAAGTCTTAGTCAAAGGGTAAAGTGGTTGTAACAAGAAACCCCTAAAATAAGGAAAGAGGTTACCTATAATTAGTATAAATACACCTCAAATAGTCTCTCATTTAGACACACACACTTATATTAAACATATATCTTATGAATTTTATGGTCTATGTTTTGGTAAATCTATTAGTGAATTTGAGATTGAATCTGACGTGTCAAGTCTGAGGAAGGGAAGGTCCAAAGGAGAAGAATTTTTAGAGTTCCAGAAAACTAGAAAACCTAGTTTTTGAGGTTATACATGGGTTGCAGGAGGAAAGGTCCCGAACCTGAGAAAGTTTTTTTTGAAGAATTTATGGTTGAGTTGCAGCAAGGTTTGATTGTACAACACAATTTATATAGGATCTGAGATCGTATGATTCAAGTTTTCATGAGTAAAGGCATGCCATTTATGTATTTTTTGAGTCTTGTATATTGGATGGTATATCACATGCTTATGGCATGTATTGGAGGCCCTTGATGGTACATGATTTCATATGGTTGAGGTGACATTGTTACATGCTTGAGACATACTCTTAGTACTTGTTATATGTTTTTTATGGTTCATTTTTAGAGGCACATCTTTGTGATATTGGCATATACTTGAGGCTCATCTTATGGTACATGGTATGATTGAGAGTGATATGGTATATGGATGAGACACATTTCATGGTATATGGTATATGGTATATGGTACGATACATGTGTTTATGTACATGGTTGATGTACATGATTGATGTGCATAGTTGGCACATGGTATGACATCACTTAGTTGAGGTACTTCTTGATATGGTATTTGGTTGAGGCACCTGATGGTGATATTGGTGCTTGGTTTGTACATGGTTGATGTGCATGGTTGGCACATTGTATGGCACATGATATGGTATATGATTGGTACATGGTATGGTGTTGATTTAAATTGTTGATGTACATGGTTGATACATGGTATGGTACATACTTGGTATACATGGTTGATGGTTGAAGCATACGGTATGGGTTGAGGTGCATGGTTGATGCATGGTTTGACACAAGTTGAGGTGCATGGTTGATTTGGCATAGGTTGAGGTGCATGTTTGATGCATGGTTTGGTATAGGTTGAGGTGCATGTTTGATGCATAGTTTGGTATAGGTGTTGGTTCCTGGTTGATGCACTTGTTGTGGTACAGGTTGTGGTACACAGTTGATGTTTGGCATGGTACAGGTTGATGGTTTGGTACATGCTTAGTCGTTGGACATCTAGTTGAAAGTTTTCCTTGGTATATGATCCATGTGAGAGGATATGGTTGATTATCATTGACAATGATAGGTTGGATATGTTGACAGTTTCGGGTTGGATAAAATGATAGGTTGACAGGTTACAGGTTGATGTGACAATGACAATGAAAATGGCAGTAACAGTGGAAGTAATTTTGGCAGTCACAGTTGATATAAACTTATACTTTAGGGCGGTAGGATGGGGAAAGGAAAGGGGGTTGTAGCCTCCTTCCCTTGGTTCTAAAGAAGTCAGGGAGTTGGATATTCCTTCAGGTTGGAGCCTGAGAATCAGGGGGTTGTAGCCTCCTTTTGGTTGGAGCCAGAGAATTCAGGGAGTTTTAACTTCCTTTGAGTTAGATCCTGTAAATAGGGGTTTGTAGCCTCCTTCTAGTTGCAACTAGTTAATTTGGAAGTTAGTGCTTCCTACAAATGAATTTTTGATATATATATAATAAATTATTATTTGATTTTCTCCCATTTGGGTTTCCACATAAATATTGGTGTACTGTGTATTTGATGTGATATTTCTTATTATTATATGCTCATGATATATTTAATGCAATCATAGATGATACATTGATGATAAACTGTTGAACATTGTTGATAAAGTGAAAGAATATATATTTTGGTTAAAAGAGTTATAAAGTGCTCATACTAATTCACCCCCCCCCCTCTCAGTATTCCAACATCTGAGCATTCTCCTGGATACTGAAAATGATAAAGAAATAGGGGACTCTCCTTGAATTTGAATTATTCTCTAGTTCTAATTGAATTTGTCGATGCACCATGAAACTAACTCTTTGAAATCGTAGACCTCTAGAACACAGGTTTCCAGAGAAATTCCTAACATTCAAATCTTGTTTGAACTCCTCTCTAGAGGTGATAATGAGGAGTAATACTTGTATTCTATTGACCATTGAAAACTTTGATCTTCCCATCCAAATGAATCTATGGTATCTTCACATAACTATTCCTTTCTTTTGGTTTTCATGCTTAATCAAGTTGATGGATCAATGTACAATTATTTTTTCAAAACTCTCAAGCCAAGCATAAAGAATGAATCATAACACTAGGAGATGATTATTTAATTAACATGAAGCTCAATAAATACACAAAGATGAAACCATTGGTCTTCTCCAATGTATGACTCTTCCCATCACCTATGATGCTTCATATGTACATTATTCTTACAAGTAATGCAAACATAAAGGATTACACGTCCAAAATTCCCCCCTTAATTCAAAGAGGTGTGTGTGAGTCCAAGCATCATTTTGAACTTCTCAATTTTTTCTCTTCTAAGTGCTTTGGTGAAGATTTCAGTGATTGGCTCATTTTTGGAACAATGTCTCAAGTGAATTGTCTTGGCCTCTACATGATATCAAATTAGGTGATACTTTGTGTTAGTGTGATTTGTTCGATCATGGAATCTAGGGTTCTTGTCCAACTTGATTGAAGAAGTATTTTCAACTACAAGAGAGGTAGATTTCACTTGTTTCTTCTGCAAATATTCCATTATTTTCTTGAGCCACACAATCTCCTTTATCGCTTCTACCACTGCCACATATTTTGCCTATGTTGTGGAATCTGCTGGAACTGATTTTTTGCATGATCTCTAGGAGACAACTAATGATCCAAGACTCATGATATAGCCTACATTTGATATTCCATTTTTCTTATTGATGTAGGAGCATCGCCAGCAGAGCATGAATGGAGGACAACTAAACGCCTAACGCACATATTGAATATAATTTTAAATTTTAAAGAAAGTGTATCACACAAATCTTTTGAAAGGATTGTAATTAAAGAAAATATTTAATGTTGTGGAGATGGATGTTACCATAAAATCATTGGAGAATGTATTTTCTTTTAATGAAGCTAAGTGCAGTGCAGATTAGATGTGTTCAATATTATCTGTCTATCACAAATATTTATTGTAATAAATCTTAAGTAGTTGAATGATTTTATTTCGATAAGATAGATCTAGAGTAGTTGGAGGGAAAGGATCAAAGAGCCCCTCTTGTATAAAGATTTGTATTGTTTCCCAAAGGAGGTTGTTGAAGTTATTGTGATAGTTTTTGCCATTGTAGCTGAGGGTTGAGAGCTACCGAGAAGCAATTTACAAACACATGTATATTTTAGTTGAATGAATATAACAGAGGAACATTGTCCCAAATTTCTGGTGTTGTTGTGTCTATCTGAATGAATGAATGGTAGACTTGTAGTTTATTTGCAATTCTCTATTATTTCTTGTTCTTCTGTTTATGAATGCATTTACATAGTTGAATTTATGAACCTGTGAATGTTTAAATAAGTTTCAATTGTTTCTCTTCTATGAGAAAGTGCAAGTGTGCATAGCATCCGCAAGGAGTGCGTTGACATATTCTGTTTGGACTCATAAGCTCAGATGAGATAACGCGAACTTATGTATGAAAGGATTGCATAGTGTCCACAAGGTGTGAGTGACAGAGTCTGCTAGACTCAGAAAGTTAGGAAAAGATATTTTGAGAGTGCAGGTAGGAGGAACCTTGCTCAATTTTGTATTATTCAAAGGGAACAATAGAATGTGGAAGGACTATTTCAAGGAGTGAACATGTGTCCTTCAATATCAATATTGAAGGAATTTTGTCTGCAAAGAGTGCGCAATAGAGCCTTCTTATTCAAAATCTCAGGAAGGGTAGCAAAAAATATCCACGAAAAAGCTAAGTTGTGGAGGAAGACCTACTGCAAGGTGTGCATAGGTTGAAGTTTCGACTAAGTGTCGAAGAGATAATTCTAAGGAGAAAAAATTTCGAGTAAGAACAAGATCGGGAGGGATAGCAGTGAAAAATATTCAAAGGAAGGAGTCCTTTAAGGTTTCCCATAATTAACGAAAGAGATCCATCTATAAGGGATCGAGATCATTCCAGACTGTCATATCTGGGGAAAGTTGCACAGAGGATATCCATGAGCGTTTTGACATTTCGTAGTTCGAAGTGTTTTAAAGTGTTGAGAAGAAGGATCGTCGAAGTCGCAAAGTGATCCAAACCGTTGGTTGCGAGGAGACACATGGCAGCAGGTTAGAAAATATGAGAGATAGAATTCCAGAAGAGTTGGGTGTGGACTGAGTGAAATATTTGTGAAGTTGCGAAACCCAAAGTATAGTTGGATCATCAGATCCAGAGGGACATGCAACAGAGATCCATGAATTTGGAGAAAAGTTTTTCAGAAGGAAATCAGGGTGGAGGTCATGATATTTCCGAAGCCCAAAACTATGAAGAGTTGACCCATGGTCACTGCCCATGGTCATATAGGAGAAATATTCTAGCACAGGGCTTGTACCCGCACATTGGTGTCGCTAAATCGCGAGAGAGAAGAATTATAGGGCTTTCGATCTTGTAGGTGACATCAAAGGGACCTGTGTGTATTAATTGTCCAGGGTATTTTGAAGGCCCGAAGAGGTAATTCAATTCGAGGATTTTGAAGATCCAAGACCGAGAGGTCACAAAATCCACAAGAGGGAAGGGGAGTTGTAGCACTACGTGGTATCAGAGCCACACATAATTGATTTATGTAGGCAGAGGAGATAAAGAAGTAGGTTGATATCATTGGGTGGTATCAGATACATCAGCACAATGCCTCCTAGGAGACATGCAGAGCCACCTATAGCAAATAGAGATATGGAAATGGAAATGAGGTAACTTAGAGAAAGAATAGATGCCATGGAGACAACACAAAGGAGAGCACATGATGTTGGATACGCCAGTGACATAGAGAATGAAGAAGTGGAAGTTGAAGAAGATGTCACAGAGGATGTTGCAGAGGAACGCTTATTGAGAGAAGTTGTCAAGTTGGGAGCAAGAGAAAAGATAGACATCCCAATGTATGAAGGTAATTTGGACATTGAAGAATTTCTTGATTAGATACGAGCAATGGAAAGGTATTTCGACTATGAAGATATCGATGAGGAGAAAAAGGTGAAACACATTGTCACCAAGTTAAAATGACATGCAACGATGTGGTGGGATGAACTGCAGGTTGATAGAACAAGCAAAGGAAAACAAAATATTAAGGGCTGGGATAGAATGGTAGCCAAGCTAAAGGAGAAATTCATACCCAAGGACTATCAAATAAATTTGTTTAGGAGATTGCAGAACCTGAGACAGAAAGGAATGACTGTGAAAGAGTACACAAAAGAGTTCTATAGAATGAACATCAGGGTTGGACAGAGAGAGAGAGATGACAAAAAGTTTCCAGGTATATCAATGGCCTGAGATATGAAATCCAGGATGAAATCAGCATGATGAAAGTAACGATAGTGGAAGATGCTTACTAGATTGCGCTGAAAGTAGAGGAGACGTTGGTAAGAAAGCAGAGTCAACAAAGAAGGAGAAGAAGTTTAAACAAAGGCAAGGGAATTTCCCATGACAAGGCACGAAAACCCAAAGGTAAGACTGAGAAACCACATAGTCACTCTAAAAGAGGAGGAAGTTCCCAAGGGAGACAGAGTGGTGGTAGAAACTATTTTCCTAGAGTAAGGGGAAGACGTAGAGGAGGATAAGTGAAGTGTTATTCCTGTGGAAATACAAGACACGTGTCATGGGAATTCCCCCAGAGAAATAAAGAAGCAGGTGAAGCTCACATTTCAGAAGCACATAAGCGATATGTTGAAGAAAAAGGCGCAAAATATGGGATATCCTTGATGATGAAGAAGGTTCTCTTAAAACCAGAGCCAGAGGTTGAAAAGCCAGTGCATAGGAACAATTTGTTCAGGATAGCTTGCAAGACTAAATAGAGTATGCAAGGTGATAATTGACAGTGGGAGCACTGATAATTTAGTATCCATAGAGATGGTGGAGAAATTGGAGTTGGAGACGAATGCACACCCAACATTGTATAAAGTATCATGGTTGCAGAAAGGTCATTAGGTAACGATAACTAAACAATACCTTGATGAATTTAAAATGGGAGGATATAGAGATGAGATTATGTGTGATGTGATTCCCATGGATGTATGTCATGTTTTGTTGTGAAGACCATGGAAGTATGACAAGAACGTCATTAATGATGGGAGTAATAATACTTACAACTTGGAAAAGAATGGTAGGACACACATGTTTCTACCAATGGAGGAAAATAAAGTGAAGGAAGAAGCCAACACAAGAATACTTCTCATGAGTGGGAAGGAACTCTTGAGTGAAGTTAAGAAGGAACTGGAGATGCATTTTGTTGTAGTGAGGAAGCCAAAAGTTATCCTTATAAGTACTTCTATGGAGAATCTTCCCGATGAAATTCAGGAACTGTTGGAGAATTTTGCTAACATAGTAGTGGATGAGTTGCCAAGCTCATTACCACCTATCAGAAGTGCCAGTTATCACATTGACTTGATACTGGGAGCAAGCCTACTGAAAAAAGTATCATGTAGGTTGACACCTCAAGAGAATGAGGAGGTAAAAATATAGGTTTAGGATTTGTTATACAAAGGTTTGGTTAGAGAAATCTTGAGTCCATCTGCAATACCTACTATGTTAAGTGTGAAGAAGGATGGAGGATGGAGAATGTGTATAGACTCAAGATCCATAAACAAAATCACCATTAGGTACAAATTTCCATTGCCAAGGATGGATGACTTAATGGATTGTCTAAGTGGAGTGAACTATTTTTCAAATATAGATTTGAAAAGTGGATATCACCAGATAAGGATGAGAGAAGGTGA
>SNQJ01S0069150.1:13391-32619 GCA_010110895.2 Picea sitchensis | reverse complement strand
ATTAATTGTTTATAACTTTTGATTGATTAATTAATTAATTGATTACATAACACATTCAATGATTTGCGTAATAAATTAAGGGGCTTAATAACTTTAATTTAATCCTTATGAAACTTTATGTATGACAGGTTAAGGATAAGGTAATAAAGGAGGGGATAAGGTAATTAATGGAGGGGAGGAGAGTCGGTGAAGGAGGAGATATGACGGGGAAGAGTCCTACAGGAGAGGGATTATAATTTTGGGGGGAGGAAGCATTTTGGAGGAGGGACTGGATTTCTGTTTGGCATATTTTTCTGGTGTGGGGAGTTTGATATTTGGAGTTTAGGTGAACCATTGCAGGGGGCACCAGGTTGCTGGGAGTTTTGGGCATGGGGGCCAGGATTCCTTACGGTATCCTGGAGCTAGGGAGCTAGACAGGCTACTCCTAGTTGGATGGGTTGTTAGTCAGTTTGGGTAGGGTTTGGTCAAACAACATGTTGGGCAAGGCAGCAGGGAGGACAACCAGACAAGCGAGAGTTTAGCATCAGACAGAGGTATTTTAATTTATGTATTTGTTTTATGTTTTTAAGGAATATGTAGTGTTATGTGGTTGTTCGTAATATTATTATGATCTGTTCATAAATTTTATTTAAGCTGAATGGTTATATGTTGGTTATGAAATTATGAAAATGTTAGGATAGCATTTCTTTAAAATATTTTTTTTTTGTTTTATAAGGCTCTGTTGAGTAGAACCTTACAATGAACACATGCCATCGATCTGATCCATTTCAAAAATCCCCAAAATGAATCCTAGTTGTTGATTTGATCAACCTTTCAAAAAGTTAAAACGTTATGGATTTTTAAGATAATCATGATGAATTTCAACCTTCGATCTTGAGATAAAAAGAGATATCGTCTGTCGATTCTCCAAACTTCTTGTAACTCTACAACAACCATTAAACTCAAAATTTGACCATTCCAAGTCGAATTCGGCTCTGCAACTTGCATATTAACTTCATTAAATTCTAAAAAAAAAGTTTGATTCATCCTAAAATGAATCTTGATCATTAATTTTGGAATTTGACTATGATTTACTCCCATTTTCCCCCAATTTCACCATAGAAAAATCTGTAGCATCAAAATTTACCCAAATTTGCATCGGTTCATGGTCCATATAGGTCAAATGTTGAACCAATAGCTCTGATACCACTTTGAAACATACCCAATCCCCAGTTGGGTCACGTCATTGATAAAATGACTCACTAAAATTCTTCATACTAAATCTAAATGCAAAAATTAACACATAGCATGAAATTCAAGTTCATTGAACTATCCATACTCAATAAAAACATATATATAATTACTCTTTCTATGCACAAAAACAATTAAATACATACAACAACATTCAACCATAAAATAGAGACATGAATTCATCATTCTACTCACAACAAACAACATTAACCAAATATAGCTCAGAGTAAAATGCACAACAATTATATATCAACATTTAACACATCAATATAGTAGATAAGAAAATTTATCTTATAAAAGTGTGAAACCCACTGTAGAGGACAAATGTTCCTCCCAACTATATCCTTGTTTTTCCAATTCTTAACAACAAGACACCCCCGAGATGGGGCTACAAATCCAAAAGAGACGTAGGTCCCTAAAGCTCGCTAATGTCCCTCCTTTCAACAATTAAACTCTCAACTAATTTCATTCCACCAACAAACTTCCCCTCAACCTGCAAAACCAAAGAAATGGTATCCTCCTCCACTTCTCACATTCCCTCTAGCCTTTCCACTCCTCTCCAGGGCTTCCAACATAGTTTGGATAGGAATTCTACTTGTTGGGACTTCCAAAATTCTACAGTTGCAACAAAAATTCTCCCAACAACGAAAACACATGCTTCTTGGATGAATTTCGAACTTTTCGTTCCCAGGAACATGACCTATTTATCCAAGAAATTGCAACTCCAATAAAAAACCAAACATGTCCACAACCAATGCCTACAAGCTCCCACATTCATGACTCCATTGCTAGCTAAAAAATTTCATGTAAAAACAACTCTCTATGAAAAAACCTGAATGTGCAAAATATTCTCCCCTATCCATACAAATTTCCTCTGTTTATCTTACTTACTTGAATTGTAATCTTCCCCAATCTGACTATACTCAACCCCCATGCTCTCAATAACTATGAAAAGTGGCTCTCACACCAACCCTCTTACATGAATTCAATGATTGGGCTATAGAGCACTCAACAACTAATGGAAGGCTCATGGTAAGGATAATTATGAAGGAAGTGAGAAATGGATTTTGGTTTAATAGACATGAGTAATTCCCCCCCTTTGACCCCTTCCCTCTCTTGTGGATACTTAGTCCCCAATCTCTACGTATTTCCGTCTGCAACTGATGATACATTTCATTCATTATACTTCAATTTACATCATTTACATATTGGCTCTAGATCATGCATCATATTTACAATATACATCGCTTGGCTCTCAACCAGATAATACATTTACAATACACATCGCTAGTTTGGGGTTTTAAAATGGGGATGTTATATCGAACAATATTGGCGCATCAAAGAAGAATCAATCCATCCAAGGTGGATTTTTTCTGGAGCTCTCCGATAATAATACTCTTGATATGTTCTTCTTTGTTGACTTCAGGGAACACATATCTTTGGATGCCTAGGAATTTTATCTTTCTTAATGTTTATTTTAATCTTGTCACCATTTACTTGAGTCATCATGATGATATTTGATTTTTTTGTATTTATTGCTGTGACAACATCCTTCGACTGACCCATGACATTATTAGTGGTGATCAACCATATGGCATTTTCAACTAAATATGTGGATGTTTCTTTACCATATAATTTTTTATTGAGATCAAATTCTAGAAACACTTCCACTGATAAGACTTCATTGATAGAAACATTACGTTTTTCCATGTTGATCAAGTCAGTGCTAGTTCCCTTATCCATGGTTTGGGTTTCTTGTTTTTCCTTGCTCTTATTCTTCAATTTCTTAATATCTACAAGTAGATTTTTATTATGAATTCTCAAATGAGAAATTTCATCATCTTTGGACGATAGTTCTTTATGGATATTTTCATACTCGTTTTTATGAGTTCTTTTTGAATTAATAATTTCTTTTGTGTCTCTTTAATTTGTTTTCAAAATTTATGAATTTATATATCTTGCTTCTCCAATTTTGTTCGATTTTGCACAATTTCTTCATCTTTGCTAATAATAATTTTATTCATTTTTTTGTAACTTTTCCATTAATTCGGTGTGATTTTGTTGTTCATTTTGATTTGAATTTGACAATAGAGATAGGTAGTTTGAATTATTCTATCACAACATTATTTTATTGGTAAGGTGCTCATATTCTATGTACTTTTTGTCAACATTCATAGTAAAAGTACCAACAGATTTCAACCAAGAGTTCCCTAAGACCACATCCACTTCCTTGGTTTGTAACAAAAAAAAAAATCATTTTGGGGAGTACTCATGGATGTTTAATTCTAAATTATTTTTCACATCATCATAATCTCGTGTAAGAGATCTTTTAACTTCCTCTTCTACAAGTTCTATTTTATTTTCCAATTTAATATCAATATAGTTCTAATGACCAACAAGGTCAATAAAAATGCTAACGATCTCATTATGTATCCTCCCTAACATACATACATATGACAATATTGATTGGTTCCAAAACATACTCACAAGTGAATTGAACCTTATTTTCCATTTGACTCCTCATGAAATAGTTTTCCTTATATATAACTTGACTTTGATTTCTTCCTTTTACTTTCTCTCTCCAAGAATGTTATATATTTTTTCTTCCTTCCAATAGTTTCTTTGGTACTATGTAAGAAAAAAGTTACTATAGTAACTTTTTTTGTCTCTATAAATATATATTTTTTATAATAATAATAATAATAATAATATATTTTTAAGGTCACGGGCCATGGCCAAGCCAACACCCCAAATTGGTGTATGAGACCCCCTTGTTTGTGGGACAAGGGACCTCCCTCCGCCCAACGATTTGACTGGTAAAGTCTACGAAGGTATACATACCCTACCCCCGTCTGGATTTGAACATGTGACCTCTTAAGAGGAAACACATGTTCTTAACCATTAGGTCCATTATATACAATTGGTATATAATACCAATTGTATTTTACTCTTATATTAATACTTTAATATAAAGTAATTAAATATTATTTCCAAATTTTCAAAACACTCCTTATGGAATACTTCTCATTCTATATCACTTGCTAATGAGAATAGTAATATAGAAAATCTCGAGCCAATGGTTTACCAAAACCATAGGTCAAGGAAATACCATGGGCCAAGGGTTTGCCAAAACTATGGGCCTATAAGCTACCAACCATAAATTCAAATTTTTACCCTTCCTTCTTTCTTCTTCTTCTTTATTTATTTATTTATTTTCCTTATAGTATTTTCCCAATAGCATGGGCAATTACCATGGGTTTTTTGAAACCACACTTTGTTCTTTTCTTTATTTCTTTTCTTTCTTCTCCCTTACTTTTTCTTTATTAAGAGAAAAGAATGGGCCACTAACCACGAGATTATTTGCATATTTTTTTTCTTTTATTTTCTCTTTTTACTTATGCCGCAACAAAATCCACTTGATCAAGGAAACAACCAAACAATCCAAAATTTGACCATGGACCAGTGGAAAGACCTCTATTATACCAAATGAAGTGGATTTAGTGGTCCACTTCATGAGAACATCATGAATAAATAACATAATTCCATCTATACATAGTAAATAATGTTTTATTTACTATCCATTTTACATGTTTTCTTGACTGCATATGAGATAAGATACATGCATATAAATACATGTAGGGAAGGATAAGTCATTTCCTTGGCAAAGGTCATGACTTATCATTTACATTATAATGCCTATTTACATAATAAAAAACCTATAACATATTATTACATGATAATAAATGTAATATACTTTAGTTATATTACACCCGATAGGAAATCCAATTGATTTCCAATAGTGTATAAAGCATCGACAACATATATGCTTAAACATAGGAACAACTTGAATTATTCTATTGATGGCCAACGTGCATCAACCATTAATGTGAATCGATTCTTTTTGTGAAAATTCAAAGTAGGAATTATAATTTGTCGACACCGATGAACAAATAAGGTAAACCATCTATGACCATCTGTTTCGAGAATTTGATCAATCCTCACTGTTGGCAGATAAATATGGGGTCCATCTAATTTTGGTGATATGAGCATCCAAATCATATGACAAGTAAAACCGCATATGGATACATCACTTGAAATGTGGATCTTTGTATTGTTACATTGCTCAAATGTCCCCCTTTACCATGTCAAATTTTCCATGTAAGCTCTAACATGTCATCATCCACATAAGATTGTATGGATATCTTCAAGTTTATCGAGATTCAAGAGATATAGTGGGAACATTGGAAACATATACACTTAGAAAATTCACAAACACTAATTGGTTCATTATCCGTTGGTGAAATATGATTCAAATTGCAAAAGACAAAAGGAAAAGCCTCCTTGATGATGGTCGATGCTTCATTTTCTTAAGTCGTTCTCATTACGAAAAAGGCTAGTTCAGATGTGAACAATTCTTCCAATGGTCGATATCCATGAAGGATACTTTCAATATAATTCATTCATCTCATGTCCCATTTTCAATCGTGTTAGTCGAAAGTTTAAACACATGATTATTCGTTCATTGTTTATACCTAGAGAGTCATGTCTGCACTCGAATTCATCATCATGCAGTGACCAATCAGATCTTTCCAAAACAATATCAATGATCCCATTTGATGTTTTAGGTGAAAAGACATGTACCATGACATTGTATGGATCCACATGTTTTGACACATCACTACTCAGGAAAGACATCACACGCTAATAAAAAATGGTATTTTAACACAAAATATCGTCGGGATCATATATGGACATTGAAACAAGAGTTGGCTTGAACGAATGATGACCTAAAAATATGAACCCTGATGGAAAAGGAATTGTGTGAAAAATCACTTCCTTTTTCAATGTGCCAATGAACTAGGAAACATGTTTTTGCATCATCGTTCGACATAATGAATTAATTTCAAGTGTGACACACATAGGTGGGTGCATTCAAGCCTAAAAGGTTTATGCAATATCATTATTCCCCGTGGTTTAATTGTTGGATTTGAATGATAGGGAGTTAGAATATATGAGCATGACCATTTTTATCTAGGAATTCTTATTATGAAGTGTTTGAAGAGAGCTTCTGTAGTGAAGAACGTCTCAAGACTAGGTGTTGCATGCATTAGAATCATGTTTCTTCTCAATTTGAAGCTTTGTGACTAGAATAGGTAATACTTAGTGCTAATTTCTCATTTCTTCACCAGGTATGCATTTTATTTGAATAATTGTCATGATTCCCAGAGGATATGAATGAACTATAAACTAATTGTTGTTGTTTTCTCACAAAAAATGCCTCCGTGAAGACCTTCTACTCGAAATTCCTTGAAAATTCCCAAGGGAAAGCGAACTATGTTAGGAAAATCATCAAACTCAGCCCCTACTATGGGAACATAGAAAATGCCCAAGGTAGAGACTGTAATTTAACTTCCATAGAAGAAAGTGTTCACCTAGTCATCATTTTACAAAGATATAGAGACAAGCACTGGGTATAAGGAACTATTACCTTCTTGGAATGAATTATTCCATAAAAAAACACTAAGACTTTCCAAATTTTACATCTCACATTGGTACAAAAATTAGAGCTCTAGGTGACCAGGTGTTCCCAAACATAGACCGCTCCTTGTTGTACATGGTGGCCACTAGGTCCCTTATTTTACCCTATTTAGAGGCCTTGGAGTAGATTATAATCCACACAAACATTGTCAAATGCTTGATTAGCGATGAAAAAGGATAGTGTGTGGGGGTTTTCTTGCAAGCAGAGGTGAATAAATATTAAACACTGAATTTGTAGTAAAATTTTATGTCGATCATGATACTAGAAAACTATTAGCATCTTGGTGGAAGGAAGATAGAAAATTAATTAATCGGACTGCAGAGTGGAATGGAATGACAAACGTAAGGGAGCCCTACATGTACCTGATGGCCTTACTTTGTATATTATATGGGGAAAAATATTGTTCTAGGTTCTCAGAAGCTTGGATGCCCTTGGCATACACTGGTGCAATATCAAAAGGCATATTTAACTAGGGATATATTATATCCAAACAACTGAGCACTAGAGTATAACAAGCCCAGAACCCTGAACCAGGATATGTGCCTTCTTTTTACATGGATTCCTATTTATTATATGTAGTTTGTGCAAGAAACACTTTATTAAAAATGGGTATAAGTTGGCCCATGTCCAAACTTCTTGTGCATTTATACTTCAACATTTTGTGGGAGAACATGTACAAAAAAACTTATCCCATGTTCTGTGACTTGTTCCTAGCCAAGATTTGGTTCATTGTATTTTGACAAGAGTGCCCACAACTCTAAAAAAAGCCAAAAAATCATCTCTTTGATTGGAAACTGGCACTTGGAAGAAAAGTGCACCTATTTCAGAATGTTTGGAGCCACAAGAGCCCCACACCTACTGTCAGCTTATATACGAGATTGACTGGCCTTAGGGGAAGTACATTATGAAACCACCCTATAGGGTTTCAATGCGTCTCTGGTCAAAGACAAGAAGAGAGTTGTTATCCCTTATGAATTTTAGTTAGGGTACTACTTTTTCAAACACTACATAAGAAAGACAAGAAGGATTGATTAATTTGGAATACAAGCTTGTGACTAGTAGGTACCACAAGAATGACCTAAAATAATTGATGTTGAAACATGCAAGAAGAGTATTAATTTATCATCCCTATGTGCATGAAAAATTTGAATATGAAGTCCTCATCGAAAATTCCCAGATTTTGGATGAAGTACTCCAAAGAAAACCCCATCCTAATTTGGTTGCGTTTAAGGATGTCTATGGATGCATAGGTGGAACTCATTACTCAAATTTGTGAGGTCACTATACGAGAACAAGTAGATGAAATGGAAATTGAGGAAGATAGGAGAGATGAAGAAGAAAGGCTCAAGAAATAGGCTGAAAGTGAATCTCACGAGGCTTAACAAAACATGGAAACTGAGGAACTAGAGAAAAAACTAAAATTTGAAGATGAATTAAAGAAGAAAGAAACTGAAAAACCCCCTTAAGGGGAAGTAACACGAAGGGAAATAAACACCCAAACAGAATTTCACATGGAGTAGGTACAAGGAGGAGAGGAAGAACTGATAGTGTCATCTAAGGCCTTGATAGAGGTACCGGTCAGAAGGGTATCTGCCCCTATAATAATAGACTTAACGATGTTATACAATGATTATTACGATGATTTTGAAAATGTTAAAGTTCCAATTATAGATGAGTCCAACCTAGATGGAAAAGGAAGCTCACTTTCTGAGGAGCCACAACCAGAGGAATGTCTATAGCAACAAATACAACTGAGAAAATCACAACACCAACAGAACAGGGTTCACCTCCACCAAAATAAGGAAAGTCTCAATAAGGTGAGTGTGGAAATGGGACTGACAAGCATAGTTTAAAGGATACAACCTCAGAGAAAGAGGAAACTAAAAAGGAGAAAAAACAGAAACAACAACAAGGATGTTGATGTTTTGCTAATTTCAGATCTGATAATTATTTTCTTATGATTTTCTTACTGATACCATAAAATAATTACACAATGGAATTATCAATGAACCATAATAGAAGAAACATTAACGGATCAATCACCATGCACAAGAGACAAGATACATAAGATATATCCCGGGAAAACCCTTTCATGGGAAAAACCCAACCATAACATAATCCAAAATATTACTAGTATACTTCCATCAAGCACAAAATACCATACAGAGTGTTCACCCCAAGTCTAGTTCCTCTCCTAGAGATAGAACATAAGTTATATGATAAATAAATACCAAGAGAGAGGCTAGAAACTTCAATATAATCTCCAAAATGCTCCCAAAAATTTTTGTTAGGCACAACTAACACTTCTCCAAACTTGTGCCTTAGATGAGAGATTGAGAGTGAATGTATAATAATGAAATGAGACTACCTTTATTTATACTTGTTTCATCACCTTAATTAACCTTCTAGGGAAGACTTGTAATTTTTCCTTTAGTAAAATTTTTCTTCAATAATCCAATGGGGTCAACTTCTTCAAGTATCCATCGATCTTGGGGTACCATGATCTAGGTGTTTGCAAGGATTACTTCATGAAAACATGACATTCCTTGTCATTTATCATGAAGCCCTGAGGTTGTTCTATGTATGCTTCTTACTCAATCTCACTATTGAGGAACACAGTCTTCACATTCATCTGATGTGATCTCTATCTTTACTGAAGCAAGATAAATGATAGTCCTAATGAATGGAGCAAATGTATGTCTCAAATGTATTTTCTCCCTCTGGATGCAATACCACATCGCTCTCTAGAAGTGTCTTTTACATATAATGGAGTTACTTCCATATCTTCTCCCTCTGCATTACATGTTGACACCATCTCTATACTCCATCTGGTATAGTTTCCATTTCTAGTGGTCATCTGACTCTCTGTCTGAGCTCAGTGACTCCCTCTGAAGATGGACTCTCTCCGAGACTCCACAACCTTGTTGAATGAAGAGATGTATGGGCTCTCGTACCAAGGATAATGGACCTTCTACAAAAAATAAGGGTTGTCATACTAGGGATAATGACCCTTATATAAAAATATAAATATAGCCTCTCGAGTCAGGGATAATAACCAAAAAATAAAATATAAACTTGGCCTACCGTATAAGGGATAATAACCAAGATAAAAAATAAAATAAAAAATTATTTTCTAGGATAAGGAGTTAATTAGGACATACCTTTAAAATATATACTCATCTTCCAACTTTATCTTCTTTCATAGTGGACTCTCATCAATGTCATTTATTGATGAATGTTGCTTCTCCTTCCTATTCTTCTCAGGACAATTGGAAGCATAGTGTCCAAATGTAGAAAAATTCCATCACTTGATCTTTGACAGATATTTCTTCTTATGTTCATGAGCTGGAGTTGATATTCTACATGTACTCTTCATTCCAAAGTTTCTCTTTCCTTTTCTTGCATGGGATACAAGAGCTAGGTTTTGTTCATCCTAAGGTCCCTGTGAGATATCTCTGGGTAAATTCTTGGTTTCTTCTTGGACACAATCATCCCATATATATTCAAACTTGGGAAATTTTTCTCATCCACAAATGCTTTGAATAAATGGTTCCCATGAATATGGATACCCATTAATAACTATAGAGGTAAGTTTTGAGTCTGCAACATCTTCTTCGATTTGTTTTACTTGATCTCTTGTCTGAGAGACCTTCATGAAGAAGGTAACAATTATATCTTCCTTGGTCATATTGATACAACAGAGTTTATTTCTCAAGGCTATCTTTCGGTTAGCATTCTTCCTTTCAAATAATCCTACCAAAGCATCGTACATCTCTTTGGTAGTTTTCAATTCAGCGATGTGGGGAATCAAGTGACTCCTCATGGTATCTAACAAGTTTCTCTTGTATTTAGATTGTTTATTCTTGTATTCAGTTTTCTCATTTTCACCTTCATATTATGTAATTTTCTTCTTCACATAGTTATGAAGATCATGTTTATATAGAAGCAGTAGAATCCTGGTCTTCCAGTATCTAAAGTTTGAATCTCCTTCTAGTCTATCTTCTACTAATATGGTAGGTTCCATTGAAGAACGATTTACAATTTCAAATATATTATTAATAACAATACATTATTTGATGTCAAACCAAATGTCAATGATTCTTCTTGTTTTTGTAGCAAAGAAACGAAATATATGTTCATGAGACATCCTTGGTCTGCTTCAGAAATCCTACACAAGGGAATGACTAGGTCTTTAATCACTTCATCTTATTGTTAGGAACCTAGACATTCTTGTGGATAGCCCTAGATTGCTTGTGGCCTGTAGTGGTAGACTAGATCAGGCCTGTAAAAACTTTTATAAGTCCAATAAAGGACTTGGATATGGTCTTTAGGCTTGTGGCTAGTCCTACATTCCTTCCTCTTGCTGCGACCAATTTTTCTTGGGAATCATACTTAAATAATTTGTTGTGGTTGGGGCTATGACTTATGGTTCAATCCTCTTTCTATTCACATGGTATCCCTTAATCCACCCTTCTTCTTCTGATGTCCCTTTACAAATCTAGTCAGATTCTTGTGCAATGATGGTTTTAAATATCTGATACCATGTTGATGCTTTGCTAATTTTCGATCTGATAATTATTTTCTTACGGTTTTCTTATTGTTACCATAAAATAATTACACATTGATATTATCAATGAACCATAAAAAAAAAAAATTAAAGGATCAATCACCATGCACAAGAGACAAGAGACACAAGATATATCCTAGGAAAAACCTTTCTTCAGAAAAATCCAACCAACTTTTCTCTCGAAGGATACAATCCAAAATATTACCAGTATATCTCCATCAAGCACAAAATACCATACAAAGTGTTCACCCCAAGTCTAGCGCCTCTCCCAGAGCTAGACCATAAGTTATATGACCAAGAAATACCAAGAGATAGGCTAGCACCTTCAAGCTAATCTCCATGATTCCCCCAACAAATTTTGTTAGCCACAACTAACACTTATCAAAACTTGTGCCTTAGATGAGAGAGTGAGAGTGAATGTGTAATAATGAAATGAGACTGCCTTCTTTTATACTTGTTTCAACACCTTAATCAATCTGTTGGGGCCGACTTGTCATTTTACCTTTAATAATAGTTTACTTCAATAATCCAATGGGGTTGACTTCTTCTTTTGTCTTCTATGATTTTCTGTAATGGTTTCTTGTATTTTACCTTGGAGAATGACTACCCGAAGTTGCCAAACTCCAACAAAGGAGAGGTCATAAGTAAGGAAGATAAAACATAGGAACATAACATTGATCCAATAAATGAAAAGACAACGACCAACCCACAAACCACTTCTTTCCCCAAGGATGTTAGACAACCATAATTTTAAATAGAGGGAACACCAGAAATAACACAATTCATGAGAAAACAAAGGATATGTCTATAGAAGTGGGAGCTGAAAAAACCAATAAAATAGACAAGCCTCCTAAAGAGTTGATCAAAGAGAAGAAAATTGGTGAGGAAACATAGGAACCAATTGGTCAGACATCAATAATTCATAAAGGAAAATAACCTATCCTAAAACACTTTCCTACCCCATGAAGCATGGGGAATATGGTGGCATGGGGTGATCAAAAAATAATAGAGCCAATGGGTGAAGTTTCTAACATTGAGGCCATATCTTATGGAAGGAAAAGGAAAACGTTGGTAAGAAGAACAAGTAGGGAGAGGATGCTCAATTTATATAGCACCATGGTCATAACCATAGAGGAAGCTTTGCTAGACGCAAAAAAGGCTAAGGTTAGTGAACTGTTGGGGGAAGGGTTTACTATATCTCATGTTGTAACACCCTATTTTACCCAAAGGATATAATTATGCTAAGACTTCATTAAGCATGTGATTGTGATTGTGATTTAATAAATAAAATGTCAAACAACTGATTGAGAGGGGACAACCTTGAAAGTATTGGCCATGATACACAAGTGGGAATTGATGAAGTGGGTTGGTGAGGTGGAGATGAGATGTTTTTATGAAGAAAATAGGAAGCTTGTTTAGAAATCCAAATTATTCTTTCATTGCATAAACGTACACCTACCAGCGTACCAGACCTATATGGATTCATGTGAGATGTTATGAGGAACAAGACTAGTAGTTGGGCAAGTTAATAACTGTTGATAGTATTGGTCTCTTGCAAAAGGAAAGGGTTAACTGAAGTAGCCTGATGAACAAGACACCAGATATTTTCCCATCCGGGAATTTGGACCCCAGGACAATAGGTTGCATCTTCAGGAAATCCATGGGAATCCTAAGAAGATTGGAGGAGGAAGATACCAAAGGTGGAAAGACACCAACATAACATACCACCAATGAGTATAGGGTGGTATTAGAGGATAAATAAACACACTCGAGAAAGCATAGTTAGTTACCAAGAGTGGCATCAGAAGATGAGAGAATAGAGCATGAGGGAGCTCGAAAAGAGCCAACCTAAGAAAGGAGTGAGAAGCAGGATAAAAAAGCAATGGTGCAGTGAAAATAGGTGTTCATGATTATAATTTGAAGAGAATAATAAAGTGGAGAGATTTCCTTGAATAAAATTGGAATCTTTTCCAATTTTATGATGATCACCCTGAAAAAGAGAAGACCCAGATCCAGACCAGAGCAATAAAGGGTTTCAACTTGGTATTTATAGGAAAAAAACTAACATTGGTAAGGGGAGGTCACCAAGGGACTATATAATAGAGAAGAGACTCCCTTTTGTAGAGGAAATCCAGTTGATAAACTACCTGATAAACCTGTAGAGAGCTTGATCTCAGTGGGAAGTGGGAAACTTATGTTGTTGTCAATAGAGGAAGGAGAGTAGCCTTCCTAGATCATCACAAGATTGGAAACTAGCTGAATCATTCATCTTGTGGTATCATAGCCTAGAATGAGAGTGGTGTACTGTAGGAAGGAGCTCTACAATATGGCCTAAGGTTGGGAGGAAAGGCGTCCTCTCTTAGTCAGTTGGTGTGGCTATTTCCCTGATCAGACAAGTGTTTAAATTAACTTGTTTAATTTGTGTATGAATGATGTGTACATGTATTTTTTGGATTTAAATGGGAAATATGAATTGTTTTATTCAATGAATGGAATACCTGAGTAATTTGGACATGCTATTTGTCACCATTGTTTAAACTGTCAAATTGTGAATTCGAACAAGTGGGAACAACCAGTGTCCCTATGAATCTTGTAGCTTTGATAAGAAATTTTGCAAGATATGGAAAAAATATTTATTGCACAGTAGCCCAAGAGATCTGGCATTGGGAAGGTTCCTGTTAGGAAGAAAGGGATGTGTGTTCTGAGGAAAAACCAAAATCCTTAAGCGAAAAGATTGCAAGATATGAAAGAACTTCCTTTTTATGAAGTTAGGAGATCTTCAATATTTTTAGAGTAGGCTTCGAACTCTTGGAGATATGATAAGTTCTTGTAGAATCCTAAAATTGGCGAAGTACCGGGATTGGACCTTTAATCAATAGAGAAACCTTTTGTTGAGTCGAGAGAATTTATAGTCATTGATTTGGTAGGGTGAGTGGATATTATCCCTTGGGGATGTTCGAGTGTCGAGACTTGTGTGAAGTTTGATGACGGTGACGATATCCTTGAGATGGGATGAGGACCGTCGATTTGTCAGGAGTGACATTGACAAGACCTCAACCGTTGGTGCTAGATGCATCTTCGTCGGAGTATAGATGGTTAGTGAAGTGAGTGATGAGCCTAGAGAAGTGCCAAAGACAATGGAGGCTTGAGGATTGATGGGATATGTTGATCGACCTATAGGAGAGAATTGATTTCCTCCGTAGATTGTTGTAGGTTCTGATTAAGTAAAAGGGATAATGAGATCATGTTGGCATGGCATGCCAACATTGTAGACAACAAGTTTCCTGGGGGTGACATGTGTCACTGGTAGAATGGTCGATGGAAGTGAGTGTTCCCTGAGGGGGGGAATAGAACCCCTTGTGAATTCTATTACAATCTAGACCATTGGATCTATATGTCGTCAAATCTTAGTCGTTCAACGGAGGATGTTGTGCATGGGTCCAAAAGTTAGGATGGGAGCATGTGCTAACGATGACGAGACTTTGAGGTTAGATGACAGTCGTTGGTCATCAAGGAGGAGAGATGAAATATCAGTCGTTGATCAGTGTGGGTCCCACCTAGACCACCTCAGAAAATATTGAAAGCATGGGATTTAATGACCATGCTAGTTAGGGCATCATCGCGATCAAAGCCACTAGATATCACAAATAGAGAGACGTCAGATCTGGGAGCTTACCAATGGATTTCATCGTCAGAACTGTTGGTTGGGGTGAAATATAACTCATGAGGAGTAAAACTGCAACGATGATGACATAATTTTTTGTGGAAGTTGGAACCAATGAGTGGTGAATTGAGGGTAGGTGCCACATTATCACCACACCAATGCCACATTAGATGGAACGAGTTGTAGATAATCACATGGATGCCACATGGTAGTGAGGTGGATCTTTTAATGAGGGCCTCATAACTTTGAGAAGCTATAAATTATACTCCAGAGCTTAGAAGTGAGCATGAATATAGTCCTTGGAAATTTCTTAGAGAGTAGAATCCATCTATGTTCCTTAGGATCAGATAAGAGATGAGTAGATAAAGGGAAATATTAACATCCCACTAGCCTAAGAGAGGGTTAGGGTATCAGTTGTGTCACACATACCACCATTGAAAGAGATAAAGAGGATGAGAAAGAGGCTACTTCCATGAGGAGAGAATTAGAATCTCTCATACATCAAGTTGATTACTGCAAAGATACTACGCAAACGATGATGATTCTAAGAGTTTACTTCTTGGAGGAGCATGGTAAATAGAAGTTGTTCAAGTATATTTTTATGGAGAAATCTAGAATTTATCAATGGGAAACCATGTTATGCCTTGTGGTACATAACGAAATGTTGAAATGGGTTGAGCAGGCACAGATGACCTTGAGCCAAATTGAGTAGATCAAAGAGATATAGAAAGGCTGAGGAGATGAAGAGAATAGTATAGTAATTCTCACCAATGAAAACATAGACATGAGATAGAGGGTAGATGAGTATTGGGTTCAGTATGTTGTTGAACCAAAATGAAAGATTCAAGAGAGGTGGGACAAATATCTCATAAGCTAGAAGAAAATTGATGAAACGATGAGGGAAATATAACTTCCCAAGTTTGGTTCCCCATAATATTTTCATGATATCAATGACATATTGAAATAACATGTAGGTCATGACCAGAAATACGATTCAGACATCCTCAATATGACCACTCTTGCACGAGGGAAATTTAAAAGGTTTTTGGAAGGAACAATTAGAACATCGATCATTCTAGAGCACATTATTACCAAGATGGATAGGTATAAACAACACACATGAGAGATGAGAGAAGTGCTCATTGCACCCATAGACCAACATTTCTTCCCTTATATGCATAAGTGTGAAGAACTCTTCTCCAAATAGGCCAATTATGACAAAGCAAATCCTTTGGTTTAGTCACATGATGAGTAAGGAACGACTTGAAGAAAAAAACGTGCATTAGTCCACATTTCCATTTGTTTTTTTTTTTACTTAAAACATATTTAACACTATTTTTAGACGGTTCATTTTTTTATAAATAAGAGAATCGACCATGCAAATAGGGTTGATGGTTTTTGTAAGAAATTTTTGGGTTGATGAAAGTGGAACTATTTTCCAAAGTTAGTTCAGAAGCTCAAAGAGAGCTAGAGACATTTTGCCAAAGTAGAATCTAATCAGTGGATTGTTCTACGTTTTGATTGGAAGCTACAAGTGTTCGGTAAGATATTAATTATTTCTAGTAATACTAATTGATTAAAAAATATTTATATAAAGTTTGGTGAAAATCTAATGTTGTTTAGTTCATTGTATTAAATAATCTAAGCAAAGCATATAGGTAATTCTTTCTTATGTTTTTTCTCGTACATCTCTACATGCATGTTATATATTTATTTTTCTTAAGAATAATCAATGATTGATGAATGCTAGTATTAGTGATAGATTGATTCAATTGTGGGTGTTACTTACCTACTACAACCAAAGGTTATCCTGGGTGCGAATTTCCCCAACAAATATATCTCTTTTAAGTTAGTTTCATTTCCCTTTGCTTTAAAACAAAAAATGAAATAAGTGAAAAAGAGAGAGAGAAATATAGCCAAATAGTTTGAGGAATGTATTTGAAGTAAATGCACAATCATTAAAGCTCATAAAAAATGTTTATGGGCCATTAATATGGATAATCATACTATTTCAAAAAGATAAGAGTCTAATTGGGCCTCATCTTTGGGTGTGATTCCTACTCTTGAGTCAAAGGGAATCCAACCCCCTCAACATGCTCAAAATTCTATCCTATAATATAACGAATTGAATCCTAAAAATTCCTCTATGAAATGGTGTTGGTATGATTGCAATCTAGGTGCTTTATTGAAAATTATCTACTTTGAAACACTCACGACTACCACCAAAAATCCCTTAAAAAAGGAGTTGATTTTCAAACTACAATATCTCCATTCAATCTTTGATTTGAGAATTTTTCTTTCTTTTGAAATTTGATATTTTTGTGAGAAGATGATAGAACTATAGTTGGTTTCTTGAAATTTTATAGAAAAATTATCAAAACTAGATATTACTATCATGATTGTGAAAAAAAATGCCATAAAACAACAATATATTTTAATGTGTGATATTTGCTTTGTCCAACCTCCAATTTCAGTGATTTTTTTAAAAATTACTCACATTTGTCTAAAGATCCAAATATGTAGAAGAAAATAAAAGCAACACTTTTTTCTTGAAAAAGTGCTCTTTTACCACTTATTATGATCATTATCCCTTGATATTGTATATCATAAATGCTCAATATTTTTTTAACAGTAAAGAATGGTTTATAATGGTAGTCACCATAATGGCTCACACTATAAACCCTAGTATGGTACCAATAACCTACAAGCTAGCAATAAGAGGTAAATTATGAATAAACAAGGGCCAAGACATCGAGAGATACACCTAGAGGGGGTCCCACTCTTGGAGGACATATGCCCTTCTAGCCTCATCACTCCCAAGATGTCCAGAAACACTCCCATATAGGGGTCCCACACTAGGGGGATGCCTACCCTTTGAGCCTCATCACAACGAAACAATATTAATCATTCAACATGTACATACTATATCTCACTCTACTTTTGAACTTGTGGCCTCCAAGGAGAAAATAAATGTTTTTAACCATTAGGCCCACTCAAGCTGCACAAAACATTTGAAGGACATGGGGGTGAGCTTTGCTCCACTTATGTATGCACATGTCATGATATCATTTAATATTATCTCTCTAGGCACAACTACACATTTGACCACTAACTCAAGGTGTCCCCATGTCTCCAGGAACTATCTTAGTTTTTCTTTGTGATTTAGAGTAATTGGTTGCATTAATTTAATGCAAAAACATATGCATTGATTCAAGTGATGATACAATAAAAAATGATTTACCACAATCAAGTAGTTTTATTCATTTTAACAATGATATAACATAAAACAATAAGGTGCATAGATTTCAATGATAATGCTATGGAAAATGACTCACATAGGAAGGAAATTAATCCTCTATATTGATTTCAACCCTAGATGCAACAAACCATCAAGTGAAATGAATTTAGTCTCAAAACAAATTTCAAAACATATATTATAAGTTGAAGGTGCTACCCTAAATATGACCCTCTTATAGAAATTTATTGATCTACCTTTCAATTTCTATACTTTCGATTGATTTGAGTCCATAAGTTTTGGACTTTGGCAATGACCTATCATAAATTCAATGGAGCATTAAATTAGTCTTCATGGAGGAAATCCTTTTGGGTTTCCAAATACTTTTTCAAAGGATTGACGCAATAGGGTGCATTGATTTCAGTATAATACAATGAAAAATGATTTAGCATAATCAAATAGTTGTATTCATTTTTACAATGGTGTAACATAAAACAATAGGGTGTGTAGTGATAATGACNCTTAAGTTGGGGGTAGTCTAAAAGAGACTTTCTGAGGTAAAGTTTAAAAGGTCAAATATTTAGACAATTCCATTTTAGTTGTGCTCTACTATTTATAACAATTAGTTGCATTGATTTAATGCAAAAAGATATGCATTGATTTAAGTGATGATACAATTAAAAAATGATTTACATAATCAAGGAGTTGTATTCATTTTAACAATGATACAACATAAAACAATATGGTTCATTGATTTCATGATAATACTATGAAAAATAATTCAATGCATTAATTGATTGAAGAAATGATACTAAGGAAATTAATCCTCTATACTGACTTCAAATGTGAGAGACAACAAATCAAGTGAAATGAATTTAGCAATAATATAGTGAAAACAAATGAGTTGAAGTCATGTACTTTGTTTAATTATGTGTGACTTATCTATTAATATTTGCACATTAAAACAATTATAATATTAAAATATGAAAAACC
>SNQJ01S0069149.1:45372-64900 GCA_010110895.2 Picea sitchensis | reverse complement strand
GGTACTTATACACAGTACTTCCTGACCTACCCAAACCCGTGCCATTCGGCCAAGACAAACCTGGGATGTCTCACTCAACAGACGGATTGATTGGTAATACCAGACACCACAGTCCTCAACCTCAACCACCACCAATGTATGACACACCTCAATATCCGCTGGCATATGGGGGAACCTCTTATTACCCCCCACCCCCTTATCAATATCCATACCCTATTGCTATTCCTCCACCCATCAGTGGGCCACCGCCAGCACTCCCAATACACCCACCTATCCAAACAAGTTTTGGTACCCCCTCTACCTCAGCTTATACTTTAAGTACTAGCTAAAGCGCCACACCTTCCTACGTACCTTATGGATCACAACTCCCACATAATCCATACTTTCCATTCCCTGGTCCTCCACAGCCCATGGCACCCCCACACCCTCACGCTGGGGTGAATTTTGTTCAACCTTCTCCCGTTCAGCAACATCAAATTTTCAAACAGCTGAATACGACAAATCTGACCCACCCGTCGAATAATGCCAAAAAGAAAGGAAGAAACAGGAACAATAACAACCCAGGTCAAGGCGAGAATCAACCCCAACAAACCAACCTACTGGGGGCAACCAAAACCAAGGGAATCAGAACCCCCAAGGGGGGCAATAACAACAGGCGTCAAGGGAGAAATAACAATACTATCAAAACCACTTTCCCTTGTGCCCTCCGTGGTGAGTTCGGTCATTATACTCATCATTGCCCCCAAATCGCTGATTTTAAACGGCTGAAAGACTCAGGAAGTCTACCATATCCTCCAGCACCGCCTGCCCCTCAGCAGACCCCACAACAATACGTGCAACAACCCCCCCCAGCCATGCTGCAGAATTCCATTCCACACCAGGGTGTGATAAACAACCAACAAGATACACAACATACCCCACCACAGTCGGGACAATATCTCAATCCAAACAATCCCACAGATCGTACTATCCTCTTCACCAGTGAGGAAGAAATCCTTCTGCAAACACGTAGTCGTCAATATCGTACACCCGCTGAGTCTCCTCCCATTCCCCCAGAAACAAACCCAACACCAACGGGACCCCCGTTGGTAATTCCTCGCCCTAACGTCGAAACACCTCTTCGCATCCCTCGCATCCCAATGCGTAGGAATGTCCACAACCCCCAGGCTAGGGCGGATCATAATTACAGTTTGGTCGATGACTTAACACAATCCCCGACTGCCATGTCCGTCTTAGAGGTCCTTCAAACTTGTCCCACTCAGCGGAAATCATTACTTTCCGCCTTGGGGGCAGTCGACCCCGCGGATACTCAACTCATCAAATTTGATCTCGACAGTGGAGAACCTCGCCTTCTCGCTTTGATCGCTTTTCAAATCCCAGTAAAAATTCGGAACATTACAGTTCATCGGTGCATCATCGATGAAGGTGCATCCACATGCATTATGTCCAAATCTATATGGAAGAAACTTGGTTCCCTCGAACTCATACCATCTTCCATTACCTTAATAGCTTATGACAAATGACCATCGTCTCCTGAAGGGCTCTTCCAAAATGTCCCCATAGAACTCGGAGGCAAGACCATTCTCATCGACATTGAAGTTATTGACGCCCCACTTGATTATAATATCTTGTTCGGTTGTAGCTACATGTACGCTATGAAGGCAGTTTCCTCTTCCGTCTTTCGAACGATGATGTTCCCCCATAATAGGAAGATCATTACCATTGACCAAGTCTCACATTACGAGCCTAACCCTTCTGCCAACATCGATAACATTCTCCCTCTCATACACACGAGTCACGATGCATACCCACTCATCGAAATGGGTCCCAGAATTTTCAAAGACCCATCATTGTTAGGAACTTACCATGGTGCACCACCGCTCCTTAATCCTTCCAATCAAGTATGCATCGTATCATCCAATGGAACTGACATAGAGGATACCCTTCCTCCTAGGGAGGCTTCTATCATATCTGACGTCCCACTAGTCACAGCAATCCTCCCTCATGAGCCTCCTGTGAACTCGTTGACTGCACTAGTCCACGATTTCACCTCTCCCCGAGGCCATATCCCAGTTTGAGAGATAGTTCCCCAAGCCATTACTCAAATCCCCTTCTTCTACCCTCCACCCGGCGTACAATATTTCCAAGTAGCCGCAACGCTTACCCTCCCTAATATGGTGTTAGAAATTCTAGTTTGGTATTTACATCCACCAGAGATGGTCCCTCAACCATCCCTTCCCCCGAAAACGGAAGGAATCCCAATGACGATTCCCATACTCACTCCCACCATACCCTCTACACCCCCACTCACTAACCTCCCTGCCAGAGCTGGGGGCAGGCGAAAGAAAAAGGATCCCACAACTCCACTTCCCCCGCGCGTCCAACCCCCTTGTGCGCTATGTGAGAAAGATGGACACCAAACCAACAACTGCCCATCTCTACCCGAGTTACGAAACCTGATTCCACTCAATCAAACACCATCAACGCTCGCCATTGTAGCAAGTATTGCCGCCACCACCCCTCACTCAAGTAGTAAAGGGCTGCGAACCAAATTCACTTGCGCTATATGTTCAGAATATGGCCATTATACACACCATTTCCCAGCACTGCCATGCTTCCAGCAGACATTAGCCGCAGTACGCCAAAGCTTCCAGAACGAACCCAATCCAACTACATCATCCCTACCAAAAATTACTGACATCCATTATGTCACCACTTAAGTCAATGAACATATGAGATGCCCTTGCTCTCTATGTGAATCCTTAGATCATTTTACATACCAATGTCCTATGATCATTGAATTCAGGCAATGCCAATTGACCCTGATTTGAACCCCTACAGAATCGATAATTGACCTTACCTTATCACTAGAGATTCTTCATATCATTTCTCTTGAACCCCAGGCACTCTCGATGCCTCCATGGTTCCTGGATGACTTATCCAAAGATTCACCCCCAAATCCCCCCAATTCTCCAATTCATTTCCCTACGAAAATTTTACATCCAACTACCACGGGTACTCCTCAGTACTTCGATATTTGGTTTATGTTGAGCAAACCATCGCAATCTCATTGCGTTGTTCCCCTTGCTTCTTCATCACCAGGGGATAACCACACGACGACAGTCATCGATATAACTCCTTATGACCCATTGTATTCCCACCAATTCCACTGTGACGAGAACATACTCGAAGAGTTAAACACCCCCAACTACCCATGGGATGTGCTACACCACTAAGCACTCTTCTTTCCACAGGAAGCCTCCATGCCTCCTAACCAACACCCCATATACGCAGTCAAAACCAAGGATTTTATCCCATCAGGGCATATCGACTGGTTCAACAACCCCATTCCTGCCCCTGATGCGTTTGAGGAAAGCAACATGGCCAACATTTCCCCAACCATCAAAATCGACATTTCCATAAAAAATGGAGTCATCGAGAAAATCACCATTGGCGCAACTTGCACTCCACAAGAAATCACCGCCTATAAAGCCCTCTTCCAAGAATATCGGGATATTTTTGCCTGGTCATACACAGAAATGCCTGGCCTTGATCCCTCTATTGTTGAACATCGCATCGACACCTGGCCTGACATTACACTAGTTTGTCAAAAACAACGACTACTACACCCATCCAAAGCAACGACCATCAAAGCCAAGATTGACAAATTACGTGTGGATGGGTTCATCTACCCCATCGCCTATATATCATGGGTTTCCAATCCATTACCCGTTAACAAAAAACATGGCACTATCCTCATCTGCACGAACTTTCGCGATCTCAATCACACATGTCCCAAAGCCAACTTTCCAATGCTTTTCATCAATCAAATTATCAATGACTGCGTAGGCCATGAGGCTCTATTCTTCATGGACGGTTTCTCTGGTTATAATCAAATCCAAATCCACCCAACCGATCAATACAAAACTGCATTCACTACCCCTTGGGGTACTTTTGCATATCGTGTCATGCCTTTTGGCTTAAAGAATGCTGGTGCAACTTTCCAACGGGCTATGACATACATTTTTCACGATCGAGATCATATCATCCTTGCATACTTGGACGACCTCACAGCTCGATCCAAGAAAGACACCCAACATCTTGATGAATTATGGATCATCTTCCAATGGTGTCATCAGTACAACATCCGCTTGAACCCCCTCAAGTGCGTGTTCTGCATCACTGCGGGGCACCTCCTTGGATTCATCGTTTTCCAAAGTGATATTACCATGGACCCCCTCAAAGTCCAAGCCATCACATAAATTCCACCTCCCCGGAATTTACGTCAACTCCAGAGCCTACAAGGAAAAGCTAACTTTCTACGGCGATTTGTCCCAGACTACGCCACTCACGCACACGGTTTCCTTCGCTTACTACGCCACGACATCCCATTTCACTGGGATGAACATGCCCAAAAATCATTTGACGATATTCAAACGACGCTCTCTAATGCCCCTTTAATTAGTTCACCCGTCTATAATTGCGACTATATCCTCTACATATTAGCATCAGCTGTCTCAGTAGTAAGAATTCTCGTTCAAATCGGTGATGACGATTGTGAGCATGTCATTTACTACATTAGTAAAAACCTCTCAGGGTTGCGCCTGAAGTATAAAGATGAAGAGAAACTAGCCCTTGTAGTCTAGAAACTACGTCATTACATTCTGCTTCGAACGACTAAGGTCGTAGTAGATTCCAACCCTATGCAATACTTTCTCAGCCGTCGGCAAATTAATGGAAAATTTGCCCGATAAATCGTTATCCTTCAGGAGTATGATCTTGAATTCTCAACATCCAAGAGAAAGAAATCTCTCATCCTCACCGAACCTGTCACGAACTTCCCCTCTGATACTACCAGTTCCCCCGTCAATACCGACTTCCCCGACGAACATCTCTTTTACATCACTTTAGATGATCTTTGGTACGACGACCTCCTCGTCTACCTCTGAACCCAAAAGTTCAGTAACCACCTCTCACGAGATGATTGTCATCGTTTTCGCCACCAGTCCCCCCGCTATCTCCTCATCGGAGATATGTTATATCGGAGTGGGTCGACACCATACTTCGTCGATGCTTGACTATTGACAAGGCCGATAGAGTCTTGAACGATTGCCATAGCGGTGCATGTGGGGGACATCTTTTGGGAATGTCCATTGCTTAGAAAATCATCCGAGCATGTTATTTTTGGCCTACATTATTTCACGATTGCATTCATGCCGTGAAGCGATGCGAGAAATGTCAGCTTTAAGCCAACAAAGCACGAGCACCACCTGCTCTTCTCCACCCAGTCATTACTGCCGACCCCTTTTGTAAATGGGGCATCGACTTCATGACTTGTAATCCCCCATCCAACAATGGACACAAATACATTGTTGTCGCAATCGATTACTTCAAAAAATGGGCGGAAGCTATGCGCACCTTCAACAATACCGCTGACACTGCAGCGCGTGTTTTCTTTAATCACGTCATATCCCGCTTTGGAGTACCACTTCAACTAGTTTCTGATCACGGGAAACACTTCGAGAATGAGATTTTCATCGAACTCTCATCTCGGTTAGGATTCTCCCACAAGTTTGCCTCACCATATTACCCTCAGTCTAACGGACAGGTCGAAGTAGTTAACAAGGTCCTCAAGACCATGTTACAACACACGGTTAAAAAACATAAGACCAATTGGCATCATATGTTATTTTCCGCACTATGGGCTTACCGTACGACCATGAAAACGACCACTGGTTTCACACCATTTCATCTAGTCCATGGGGTTGAGGCCACTCTTCCCATCGAGTGCGAAATTCCCACCTTACGCACCGCAATTGAGATATTACTTGACACTTCTCCAATGGAGCAGCGCTTGCTGCACTTAGAATCCCTGCATGAAGATCGTCGATCTTCATTACAGAACAATGAGGCAGCCAAAAAATGGTCAAAATCCACCTTTGATCGCCATGTCAACCTTCCCTCATTTCACGAAGGTGACCTGATCCTTGCTTACGATATCGCTCACGATACCCTTGGTCATGGCAAATTCAAGTCATTATGGCATGGCCCTTACATTATCCAACATTGCCTCACCAAAGGCGCATACATCCTGGCCTCTCCCGAAGGCCTCTCTCTCAAAGAACCCGTCAATGGGTTATACTTAAAGAAATTTTATGCCTAAGCATAGCAATTCTACTTTAGGTTATTTCTTTTATAGTGTTTTTAATCTTTTTTCCATCCCTCACGTCTAAACTATCATTTGTGATATTGACAGATGTTTCCTCCACCGACCTACCACATCGGTTACGTCGACGACGCCAGCCGTTGGACACAAAATCTCGCTTTGGCAGCTTGGGCCCTCTATACCCCCTCACATGAAATGCTCCATTCTAGCGGCATATGTTTGGGTTCAACCACCACCAACCAAGCCGAATACACTGCCGTCATTAGCCTCCTCGCCGATGACCAACATCATCATATTCGTCACCTTAGCGTCTTTCTTGACTCTCAACTAGTCGTTCTCCAGCTCAACAATGTGTACCGTGTCCACGATCCTTGCCTCTTTCGCAAATACCTACAAGTTATACTTTTATCTTGACATTTTTATTTCATTACATTTACACATATAACAAGACAATTGAATCAAATTACAGATAACTTAGCTAACATTGTGTTAGACTGGCATATATCACATCAAGATACCTCTACACATACATAAAACTATCAAAAACCTGTCACATCATATATATATTAGACATCATCAACACATTAAAAAACACATGTAAACATCACATAGACCCCAAAACGTATACTCATATATATATAAATTGGTCCACAATGCCATCAAAATGTTTACATACAAATATACAAACATCCGCAGGCCAGTGAAGCACCTCAGTACAAAATTGGTGCCACTATACCAACATGGGCTCACCAACCTATATACAAAATACAAAAATACATAGAGTGACACTCAAGGTGCCTCTAGAGCACCACCTCCTACCCCTCCCTCAGGCGGTGGTCCCCCACCCACTACTGGTCCCTTCAGATCGGGAGGTAACCGTCCGGTCATAACAACACCTGCTACTGCTGCTCGCCGCACCACGGCCCGCCACTTCGACGGAACTGCAACACACTTCTCTAGGATGCCCTCATCCTGGATGCATGACCACATGCCCTCAGACACGCCCTGTAGTACCGCCTCCTGGCAGCGGCGAATATCCTCAAAATCTCCCTCGGCGTCCGCTAGAGGAGCATGCGATGGCCCGACACCTAGGTCATCAAAATGACGTCTCCTCGCTGCTCTCTCATCCTCAGCTGGTCTCGCCTCGACGTCCTCACGCCGACGTCTCTCTCCTACCCGTAACCCTCCCCGCGACGGTCTCCCCGGCTCCTGCCGAGCCGACGCTCTCAACATCTCAACCTCGCGCCCGCGAGGTCCCACATCTGCACATACAAAAAACCAAACGATAGTATCAACATCTATACAAAATACACATGTCATGCTATCTCAAAAATCAACATATCAAACTCATAAACATACCTCGGTGATCAAACACCTCCCCTGGAGGTAACACCATGTCCGGATCACCCCGGAAGTCAACACCAACGTAAGGATACTGTAACCTGTGGCATCTACCGCCACACCTGTGCTGCCTCAGCTATAAAAAAATGGTCGCCCTCGCCACCATTGTGGCGAACCAATATCGTCGACCACCACCTCAATCGTGACTCTCGCGCACCAAGAGCGCCCAATAAAATCCTAGGGCACAACATAGGCACCCTCTCCAAAAACTAGGGCACCAATATGGACACAAAGGCAAAGTCCCGTATGTCGGTGGACCGACATCAATCCAGCTACCCTACCATCCTAGCATGCAGCGTAAGCCCCTAGGAAAACTTCTCACCGGCCGGTGCCCTCCCCATAACACTCAATTGACCACCACTGATACGCTGAGTCACGAGGGACCCATACACCCTCACAATCATCGTTGCTACACAGCGATGCACTAGAGAATTCATCTCCCCGATGCTCATGATGGAGCCCGACATATAGTTCTCCCTTGAACAGTACCTCTGGCCCAATGTCACTAACGACACATTCGCAGGTAACACCGGCTCCGTCGGTAGGGGCGTTCCCAGAAAAGGCAGCCGAGTCAAAAAGTATATGTCCTCCGCTGTAGTGAAGGCGATCTGCTCTCCCTGCACCATAAAGCAATGCAGGTCCGAACTCCACATCCGGATAATAATCTGCAAGAGATACTCCTGCGCCCGTATCAATGGGCACTCAAAGAACTTCAGCAGCCCACAGGTTGCCAAAGTGGCACAAACCCCTGGCTCCTCAATAGCCACGACATCCCTCAGCTGGGACCAATCCCGGTCTCGCCAACCGACCGACATCGTGCAAAATGATTGCCTGCAACCACATAATACAGTCCTAGGTCAGCCATATTGACCATAAAAAGAATTAAAAAATATGAGTTTTTCATCCGTCATCCTTGCCCCCAAGGCGCGACTGTTTAACCCACATGCGCGCACATATGCACGCCTATTCACCCCACATGTGCGCACCTATGCACGCCTGTCCATCCCACAGACGTGCATACCGACGCACCTGTCCATCCCACAGGTGCGCATACGTGTGCGTCTACCCACCCTACAGGGGTGCCTCCATGCACCCCTGTCACGAACAGAGGCGCGCACCAATGCACGCCTGTCCACTACACAGCCGCGCACCCATGCGCAGCTATGTAGCAAACAGGCACGCATATTATGCGTGCCTTTGTCCCCCCCTATGAGTGCACCCATGCGCGACTATCCAGATAGCATACGCGCACTCGTGCACACATATTTCCGGATCGCCCGCGCACTTGGGGGCCCACACCCATAAAATCTCCTATACGACCCTCCGTACAGACCCTGCCCATAAATAAAAAATCTACTTCTATGCAGGACGATAAGACTACCAACCTGAAGCTCGCTGGTCCTGGATCGACTGCCTCATTCTCCTGGAATATCCAAATCTCCTCTGAATACCTCTCATCTAGTCACTCTGGAAGCAAGTACAAATGAGGTGGCAATGTGGGCCCTACAACTATATATAGGCCTTTCCGCCAAACTTCCAATCACCATTCTGGGAGATCTGGGTGTCCATTCTTTGATCCGTCTTCAGCCATGGGATCAACATCCCGTTATCTACATCAAGACAGTCCCCGGGCCACTTTTTATCCTTAGCCCCCGGGGCGCCATTTTTTCATACCCCATCCAGGTACGCATGCTCATATTCAAAATTATCAAATAAATGCTCGTATGTTCGATTCTCTTCAGATATTGTTCATGTCGGGTATTTGGTTTTCATGTGTGCAGGAACTTGGTCATCATACATCAACGCAACCTCTTCAGTTATATAATCAACACTGGCATGTAATCATTCCCTCTGAATCTCACTTGCATCTCCAGTCACACCCTCTAACATTTGCCTCTAGGATCCCCATCTCCGGCTCTACAGTACCAACACCTCCATTACATCTTAGGTACTGTCACCCGGTAGCACTCTCCCCCACATGAGTTGTTCCATTCATATCACCCTTTTGCACTTTGACACTCATGTTGTTTTTCAACCCTTTAGGGATGGGAGTCCCGATAGTCTTACATCATGTCACGAATCAACCACATACTCCTTCTCCTCATTTTGCTAGCTTTCCCACTGGACTCTCAGATTATCTCTTCAAGGTTCTATTTTGATTGCACCTCCACAGTATCATGAACCCTCCATTTCATTCACAATCAGTTTTCCCCTCTGCAAATTTCCCTTCATTTCACCTACCTCATACAGAAACCCACCCATGGAGCCCCCACCCTCCACTAGTTCTCCAAGCAAATTGCACCCTACCCGGGCCAACCATATTACATTGGGGCACCCGTTTCTGTATTTGTACACTCATCCCAAATTATTCTTTATTTATTTGGTACATTTTACAAAGCCTTTGTTTCCAACATTTACATATCCTTTTGTCGTCACCTTTGACGACCTTCTTCCCTTTTTTTTTTGGAAAACGCAACCCATGTCGCCCTTGGTTGGGGCACTCCTTATCCTCTACCCCTGCTAACATCGCCCATATACTACGAGTATCCCATAGGCCACTTACCTCTACCCTCTGAGTTTGTTCACTTTGTCTCGCCTTTGGCACAACTCATCCCCTGTCTTGTTGTCCCCCTGACACTCGACCTAGTTGAATGGTTGAGCCACTTATACCTCACATATACCCCCAACCAAGGGTAGTCTTGAGTCTTCCTACATCTTGAATTTGTCCATGTACCTCCTCCAGTTCCTAACCTCACCTAGTATATTTCACAAATCCCTTTGCTTCTTGGAGTCGCGTCCCCCTTTTTGTCGACATCAACATAGTTTCCAGAAGGGTGACAGTATCTTGACTCTCATTACCTTTCCAATGAGAGGTCTCAGATGACACAGGGAGAACCACAATTTCTCCATGCTGTCGTTGACCCTTGTAACATTCGAATTCAACACTTTCTCATGTTACAGTGTGTCTTACTTTACGACTATTGCAGTTATTTATTATATTCGTTGACGACCTCTGAACTTGGCTGGGCTATCAATGCCTACAGAATCTGTGATATTTCTTACAGATGTCACTACCTACTGTTCATAGTATGTTCCTTTGAAAAATTGTCTTCTGCCTTTATCACGACCACCCCCGAGGGCGTTGCAGTTGTCTACATCAACACATCATTCCTTTTTGAGTTACATGACACGAGCATGGGGCATGCCCGCCTCGTTTGTACACAGTTTATTTTTACACACCTTATGGAAGGTTGGGTTCTACAGGTTCCCTTATCCATCCAATGGGTAACTCTTGACAATCCCACTATTGCTCTCTCTTACAATGACACTCTCAGTAGAAGAAACATTGATGGATTTCGGCTATACATATGCTCCTAACCTCATCCATTAGGGGGCATCTGTTATCACTGAAATTTCGTTCGCAAATGGTTACAAGAATTCAACATCGTCAAACAGTTATGAGGTCACCCATGGACCAAAATTACCACAAAAGCATTTCCAAAGGGTCAAAAACTATACAACCAATGAAAAAATTAAAGTGCACTATGACTACACAGGGTGCGTGTGCACATGCACAAAACAGAAACGCAGGAAAAGTGCCCATGCGCCCGATGCACAACTGTGGTTGCTAAAAGCCACGCACATCTGAGATTGACACATTTATGAGAGTGGTCGGCCTCCCACCCACTTTTGGTTCAGTTTCCAAGTTGATTTGACACTCAAATCTGGACTGGATCCGACTGGGTGGCTGGTCAAAGACCTAAAAATGCCCTAATTAGCCTCTTTCCACACTACAAGCTGGTTGCACAATACCTTAAAGAGGTGCTATAAAAATGCCATGGGTGCACTTCATTTTTCAAGGAATTCAATAGCAAAGTTACGTTGCTACTATTCTCTTGAGGAATCCTCTATTCTCTTCAAGAGTATACTAGCACCATTACATTGGGCAATCCATCTCACCCCTTGAGTGGATTAGCAAAGAATTCTTTCACCATTTTCATTCAAAGTTGTAAGAAGAGCTTATTTGTGGGGGTTCAAGAGCCCTCCCTTGGAGGAATAAGGGACTCATAGTCCTCTTTCTTCTTGGTGTTTTCTTTCACTGATATAAACCTTACCATTGGTGACATGGGTCTTATTGTTTCTTTTGTCCTTATGTCCATATGCTCATTAGTTTAGTTGTTCTTTTATATTTCTTTCTCTAACCCTTTTCCTTACAACTGTCCTACTTAACAAACCCAACTAAGCTTGCAAGCACCTCTGTTTTTCTCACTAAGGTGACAAAAGAGGCGCAACAGGGTTCTTCGTCATCTTTATGCAACTTTGGTTACCACATAGAATCACAGTGGCTTCCATCTCCAGATTGAATAGACCCATCAACAAATTCCGAAGCCATATTGCTTCAGAATTGGTGGAACATGCTGCAATGTATTCCGCTTCCGCTGTGTTGATAGCAATACTGGATTGCTTCATGCTATGCCATGAAGTCATGGCTGACCCTGGAATGAAACAACATCATGAAGTGCGAAGTCATGATCTCCAATATAACATAGACCATATTCCAACGTACCCTTAAAGTATCTCATCACATGTTTTTCATCCACAAGGTAAACACGGCTGGGATCTGCCAGATACTGACTCAAGGTGTTCATAGAAAAACATATATCTAGCCTGGTATTCATTAGATACATCAACGAACCAATAATATGTCTGTATAGATAGCATCAACCAATTTTGACGCAATATCTACCAGGAGCTTCAACTTTGTTTTCCGTGGGTGTGTTCATGGCTTTACATTCCAATATGTCAAACCTCTTCAGTATTTCAACTACATACTTCCCTTGGTTAATAAATATCTTCTCTGGGCTCTGCCAAACTGAAGACCTAAGAAATAATGCATCAGGCCTAGGTATTTCCTCTCAAACTCTGTAGCGAGCTTCTTCTTACAATCTGTGATGAAATTTTCTTCTCCAGTTAAGAATAAGTCATCTACATACAACAAAAATATAACTGGCTCATCATTCATAACATTGAAGTAAATGTTATAATCAACCATACTATTGGTAAAGCCTAAGCTCATTAGGAAATTGCCAATTCTTCCATACTAAGCTCTGGGATCTTTCTTCAATCCGTACAAAGCTTCCTTCAATATGAAGACATGATCCTTTCTATCTTCAACTTCAAACCAAATTTTCACATCACATTGTACCAACCTGGTACACTTTCTCAACTACAACTTAATCTGCACAATCATGTGCTAGCTTTATGTGCTTTCTGCAAGCTCTATCTATCTCACTACTTGAGAGTATGTTCTCTACTCTCTCTACAACTGTTCCTTATGGAACCAGGACTCTGTACTTACAACTGCTATTTCTGAAACTGAGAATGACTTGCTCTATTCTCACTGTAGTTGCTGAACTCTGAGAGTAGCTCCTCTATTCTATCATGACAAAAACTTTATCTGAAACTGAGAGTGGCTCAATAATTGACACTGAGGGTAGCTTATCTTCTTTCATGGAGGTAAATCAATCTCATATACAGGGACTTCTCCCCCTGAATCTCATACTATACCATAATCATGGTTGTTCTGGTTGTCTTCATGAATACTAGAACTATTTCTTCAATTACTGGAGTAAGTGTCTCGTCATAGTCTTCTCCTTGTTGTTGGGAGAATCCTCTTGGAAAAAATTAGTCTTTGTACATATTTTTACTTTTATCTGCAACATGCTTGATCTGGAAGATCAATCTTGGAGGTCATCACTGAATTCCCTTTTGGTCTCAAGGTAAAATCCATATCCCATTCCTTATGACTGGCTTCCTCCTCTGTTACTGAAACAAGGGAATCTTCCCAGGAGATTCCATGTCTCCTAGAGGTGTCTGAAGTTAGTTTTCTGAACTCATGTCATATGTCTCACAGTCCTAGAGGATGTCTCTCCATATGATCCTTTTGAGATCAGGCTTACTCTGAGTCTTGATTTCTTCCGAGTCTACAAAAACTTCACAGTCTCTGTAGGATATACTTGGTGTTGAATACCAAGTCTTAATATGAAAATTTGAGTCAGACTTCAAACAAATTCTGCTTCCTGTCAAGGTGGCTTCATTGACCAAGTCTAATGTTCAGTCATCTTTGGAGCCGTCTACTCATTATGATTAATTTTCATATGTGATACTATGTTACTTAAAAGTAGCTTCTTCTTCATCTTCTTTGGTACATGGATGTATACCGTCATGTACACAAGTTGGATAGTCTGCTTCATGTCTCATTTAATATGTTGCCTCCTACAACCTTCACTATAGTTTCCTTAAGGCACCCGTGACCTTCTCGGAACAAGAACAACAAGGGAGAAACAACAGACAATAATAATACTCTTTATAATAATAATAAATCAATAGTGAGAACAATCGTCACAATGGATCCTTTAGAATTATCACTCGTGACCTGCTTGCAACAAGGGTTAAAGGTAATAAATACAATACTGAGAGAAACACTCTTCTAGTGTTGCAATCAATCATTCCTCCATGGTAACCTAGAGACAAACCAAGAAGTTTCTCCTGGAGTATATGTTAGTTATAAATGGTAAATGATTACAATAAGCATTTATCTCAATATGCTCACATGATACCAAGTATGCTATCTCAACTATGAGGTAGCTATCAAACTTGACATGTGCAAGTTGGAATCTTATCAAATTAATCAACCAAACCTAGAACCTGAAGTCTTTGTCCTCAAGAATGAGTGTTGTTGCTTTTCTTCCTATTCTCCCTTACTCAAAATGGCAACCTGTCCTGAGATAATATACTTTCTTGACATAAGTCTAAGTTAGAGAATAAACTCTATAATCTTAGCTTTAATCAATCTAATGCCTTGAATTTAATTTTAACCAATGCTTAGTATGAAGGTCATAACTTCATCATAAAATCTAGATGTTCATAATGTCATAGCAAATAGATGCATATCACAATAATCAAACCTGGGGTGCATTATTCCTATGAATGTGCTGGATTTGAGATCCTTCTGGGTCTTATGAAAAAATATCCCTTCTCCCGCAAATACCCTTTAAAGATTAACAATTTAAACATATGTAAGTGCATACCTATGATAGTATTTGCAGGTAGTGGCACCATCCAGTAGCAGTGATAATAGATACCAAACCTTTAAAAACTTCAAGGGTGCTAGAAAGTTAGCTGGAGATTTGCTAAGGTAAGGTGCACTAGGACAATACAAATCAGTCCTTAAGCTTTCACTGCAAATGGTACTATGGCTGGTGCTGGTACTACAACTGGTATGAAGGAACTAACATTACAACTTATACTGATACTGCAACTGCAATTGAAACTGCAACTAATACTTCAAATGCAACTGAAACTGTAACTGGTACTTCAAATGCAACTGCAACTTAGGGTTTTATGAGGAAACCCTAATTTTTCAAACTTCAAATTTTTAAATTTTGATCCAGGGACTAGATGTGTTGGGATGGGAAGAGTAGGATGGAGTTGTCTGTTTTAATAAATTCCAAGTTTTTCCCTTTAAAACTTGATCTGCGAAAAATTGGACAGGTACTTTTGGTATTGGTTCTAGTTTTCTAGTACCAGTAAAAACTAGGGTTTCACTTTCTGAAGGCTCTGGCTACTAAAAATGTGCACTCAAGCTGCCAATGAGTTCTCTAGGCTAGGGCACACTTACCTAGATGGTTTTAGGTAAAAAATCCCTTCCAACAAAAATCCTTAATTTTCTTGTACGACAACAATGACGTTTTTGGTTACCCAGTGAAAGATGATCTACTCAGTCTAGCTTTGATTCCATTTTAAATTTAGATCTGCTATTAAGTTATTTTCAATTTACTAGACAATAATAACATAAGCATGATAACTAATAGAAACACAATCACAAGGTACAAAACATTTTATTCTGGGAAACCCTCATGGGGTAGAAAACCTAGAAAAAACTTCCTTAATATAGATTGCCAATACAATGCCAAGACTAAAGACCAAACCACCAAGAATATCCAATACTAAGCATGCACCTCTCTCTTTTCGTTATTATAACTTTATATTTATTCAAAAATTCTGCACTAAATGAGCGACTTGAGTGAGTGTGAGAATGAGGCACCATCCTCTCTTATTTATACTAGATGGTAGGGGCTAGGGTTATGCCCTTTCATCAAGCAGGGTCGACTTCTCTAATTGGTGGTTAGAACCACTTTAATTATCCCTAGGGTCCGACTTCTCAATTACCACCATATCAACATTGTTTGACCAATCCACAAAAGGGGATTTGGTCATATACAAGACCCAACATGATCAATCCACAAAAGGGGATTTTATCTATAGGAAAATAACTCAATTATAATTGGAATATACTTCATAATTATAGTATTTCAACATCATCTAGGCGCTTTAAACAGATCGACAGTTTATATGTAATCAACCGTTGAGTGGATGGTTCTTATTCATTTTAAACATGGACTTTTACTTATAATTATTTCATGTGATGGGTTCGTGGACTCTCGGACTTGCAGACTCACATGTCTTCTATGGTGTCATCAAAATGCACCCCCAACTTTCGTAGTCTCCAAGATGAACCTATACTTAGAGAAATTCTTAAGCGATTTTTCTCGGGCTCGCGGACTCTTGGAATCATATCTCTTCTTAGACTTACTTGGACTTTTACTTAAGTGATATAAATAGAATATGATACTTAGCCATTTTTGGTTGCCGTTTGATTTGAGATCTGAGCCGTCTGATCATGATTTCATTTTGATCCAACAAGAAACATCGTTTCTTCATTCTTTACCATCCGATCATGATCTTACTTTGATCCAACAATCAACATGGTTCTTCATTCTTTATCGTTCGATCGTGCTTTGATCGATGGTTGAGGATTATTGCGACTGATCTGATGGTTGGGACTTAGTTTCTCTTAGCCTCTAGTTCCACCTCAATTTGACGGTCCTGGATTGTCCCGAAAACTACATCAACGGACATGATTCCTCCTCGACTCCTTTGACTTCTATGAAATCTCTGCAATGCTATTTCTCCTGAGCTTTGTGTCAATGCTCTCTTCTATGCACCGTCTATGTTTGATTCATGTTGCCATCAATGACAATACACAATCAATAATTCCAACAATCTCCCCCTTTGACATTGAGGGAAACATATCTGTAAAACAAATGAGTTTGTACCTTTTCTCCCCCTATAATTGATCTTATATTCAAATTTGGGAATTGAATTTATTTTACTTCTTTTCTCCCCCTTTGACATCAATGACAAAGAGTGAAACTCTTTCTTCTTCTCTCCCCCTATGAACGTGTATTTTGTATTATTTTGATTCCTTTGAGCTAACTTGTTTTTCTCTTTATCTCTCCTCCTTTGACAACAATAACTGAAGGGTTTGTTTCTTTTCTCCTCCTAAGGTTATACTCCCCTTGAAATTATACTACCCTCGTTCAGTGCTTATTTTCTGGTGAATTTTAAATGGATATTATGCTTGTTGTTTTTGGATTTTGTTTTTTGTTTGTCTCTTCATATTGAATATCAATGTAGAAGGAAACTTCCCTCTTGTATTCTGCAACTCCCCTTGTCAAAAATTCTTCCCCTTTGACTACTAATCAAGACTTTTCAAGAGAAACTAGACCTTTCATCTGCTGGTGTATTGCTACCTCAAGTACTTAAGACACGGTTTAGTTTGTGATGATACTTAAGATATTATCCTCTTCTAACCAGGCTGCTGTAGCTCTTCAAACTATGATTTTTCTCAATAACCTCTTGCAATTTTAGTTCTTTGATACCAAGAGACATTGCTTCTCTTTGTTGTTAATTAGTTTTCCCTGTTCATGCTTTTATTTATATGTGTTGAACTCCTTTGTTGCTTTCCTCTTTAGATTTTATTTATAACTTCTGTTAAGGGGAAATTGAGTATATCATCAAATTAAAATTGAAAACTCCTCAAGTTCTTCATTGCTCAATCCTATTGGTGAATCTGTATCTGAGAGTTCATCAATATTACTGTTTTTTTCAATAGAATCTTTTTCATCTTCTTCTTTAGAATTTTCTTTTTGCATTTAAAATTTTCTTCTCCAAACTTTCCATGAGGCACTCTGATTGTTGGACCTTTCCTTTCCGAATTTTCCTTTTGAGATTTTTTATCTCCTCTTTTCTTCCAAACTTCAATAGATTTTATTCTTGAATTATATGGATTATTCCTTATGGGTTGAATTCTTGATTTCCTGTAGTCTTGGGATTTGTGGCCAAACCTATCACAATTGTAACATCTCATTGTATGGAAAAACTTTGTTGTGTGGCCAACATAGTTGCATATCCAACATCTCATTAAGTTATTGGACCTTCCTCAATCTCTCCTTTCAAGACTTTTTCATTCCAATGCTTTATGACAAAAATTTGTTGTGTGGCCAACATAGTTGCATCTCCAACATCTCATTTAGTTATTGGACCTTCCTGAATCTCTCCTTTCAAGAATTTTTCATTCCAATGCTTTATGACCAAAGTTATGATAGAAAAAGAAATAATCATTGAAGGCGTTTCCATACTTGGGTCTGTTTTGACATGAGAAGTATGTCGTTGATATGTTTCTTGGTTTTGATTTTTATATCTTCCTTCTTTAACAAAGTTCAATGTTTGTAATTGGTCCGTGACTACACTTTTTCCTTTTGAGGAGGATGAACCTTTCTTATGTTTGGGAATGGGGTTCCACTTACCACCTTCCTCTTTCTTATTGTACCCAAGACCAATTTTTTCACTGGACGATTTTTAATTGTTCCAGATCCTATCTAGGATGGCTGAGATGTTTTAGAATTTGACAATTTCATTTTTCTTTTCATTCTTCCTTTTGAGGTTTACAACTTCCAATTCCAACATGTGACATGATTCTTCCTTTTTAGTCAATTGGATCTTCAAGGCTTTTTCAATTTCCTTAGCTTCCTCAAGATGTGTCTTTAGACTGATGAACATTTCATTTGTCTCTTATGATACTTCTGTGCTTTTATTGGGCTTGTCATATGTCTTCAACTCTTTCACTTCTTTTATTAGATCAACAACCCCAGTCTTCAATATTTTGATCTTTTCTTCTTTGTCTTCTAGCTGAATCTTTTGTTCATGCTTTTCATGATTATTTATGTTATATTGATTCAAATGTTGGTGTAGCAACATATCTTTCTTTTGAAGTTTATCCAACTCTTCTAGAGTGCAAATAACTATGTATTCAATATGGTCAATAACATCCCTAGGAATTTTAATATATAAACTATTTTCTGGTGCCATACAAATCTCTTCTAATGTAATTAGAACATCATTCTTAAGATTCAATAGTTTTTCTTCAGTGATTACTAAGGTATGCATCAATTCCTTGATGGATTTTCCTTTTTCTGTGTTTTGTACTTTAATTTGATAGGAGTTGTCTTCTTCTGGGTTCTATTCTATAATCTAATAGATATTCTCTTCTTCTGTGTTTTGTTCTTTAATATGATAGGAATTATATTCTTCTGTGTTATGTTCTATATTCTAATAGGAATTATCTTCTTCTATGTTCTGTTCTTTAATCTGATAGGAATACTCTAGCTGGAGCCATAATACTTTATCAGAGGTGCAATGTCCCATATTTGATTTGATTTGGTCTAACAATCCATTATAGATTGCTTTTAATGCCATTGAATTGTTTCTATTTTCGTCTTTTGCAGTTTTGGATTTTTTCTTTGAGGTAGTTAAATACCAAGGCTTACATACTATTGAGTCCCAAACGCCATATCCTCTTGAATTCATATATGTTTTCATTCTTTTCCTCCATGAAGAGTAGTATGTTCCATCAAATAAGGGAGCTTCATTTGTGGAGAGAGCCATTTGTCCACCCATTTGTGTGTTTAGGATGATATTCCTTCCAATGATTAGACTATTTTATTTGAAGAAAACCTGCTTTGATACCAATTGTTGAAACACACACTGAAACTGAGC
>SNQJ01S0069149.1:30750-45322 GCA_010110895.2 Picea sitchensis | reverse complement strand
TATATATATATATATATATATAACACAAACTGTATAAAGAATATTAATGAATATCATCTATTATTAAACTTGAATAAGTACACATGATTCCAATCGTCAAACCACTCAACACCAACTAAATAAAAGAGTTACAACTCTCAAATACAAGACCTAGCTTGTAGTTCTTATATCCAACTGAGATGTGATGAATCCAACCCTCATAACAAGACCCGACTTGTAGTTCTCATATCCAACTGAGAAGTGAGGAATCCAACCCTCATGACAAGACCCAACTTGTAAACATGCACCAACCTGATAAAAAATGAACCTTCATTCAATCCACCAAGACACCTAAGGTTCACCACAACTTATGGTTTATATATTATATCAATAGGTATAGGATTGAACCATTGTGTCTTTTGACATGAACCATTGCACCCTTTCATTTATTTAACAACTACGTTATTTTAATAACAAATTTCCTTCTTTTACTATTATCCTTTAAGATTATTGGATGAACTTGGTTCTTATTTCAATTTCTTTTAATTAAGAATCATATTCTTAATTGGCATTGGTTTCTAGGCCAACCCACAATTATGGCAGCCTATAATTTGACTCACTACACATCACACCCATAATGAGATGTCCAAAGACCTCTACAGTGCATTCAGACTTAACCCTGTCCCTGATACAAAGTTCTAACAACCTATATGGATGTAACAATGCTTAAGCACCAAATATAAAGGCGCTAATCCTTTTCTCCTCTCTGAGTGACTGATGGCTAGATACATGCACTTATCCCTGCATGTGATTTAATCAGGATCGTCGATTTCCAGATTCAAATTCTGCAGATAGGCGCTTCCTTCAATCCACTTCCCTTTGTGACCGTGGGCTCAAAACCACATGCTTATTCATTCCAAGCGTTTTTCTATTAGAGATTTCTCTTTCCACCCTTATTCTTCAACATGGGACCTTATTCAAATGTCCGAGTGCTTACTTACTTCTAGGTCCTTTGGGATATTTATTAGCTTCTTTACCTTATCATGTGACCAATGTTGGAATCAAGTCCTCCGATACTTCGACCTTTGAGATTTTTGGCCTTTGCAATCCTTGCATTCTTCCGGAGTTTGACCTACCGAAGTGGTCATCAAGAGTGGGAAACTGGTTGCCATTGTTTGATAGTACTCCTTACGCTATCCTTCCACTATACTCAATTAGACGATTGAGAAATATTCCAGAGGATCTTAGATCAATGACCAATGTTATTTCGCGACTTTGGCCTTCGACGCTTCAAGCATTTTTGCTGGTACGAGAAGATGGACATCCCTGGAGGTTGTAATCACAGAGTGGCATGCAATGATGACATCACCTACATTGATGTGGACCCATAGTATGTGTTCCACGTGTGACCCTAGTCGTTACTTTCACAGACCTTATGTGCCAAATGGACCTTGACACTTGTCACCAGTTGATTGGGCCACGGGTCATCTTTGTTTTCTGCCACATGTCATCTTTATCTTCTGCCACATGTCTCCCTCCGAGATCATGACTCTAGGCTACTTGATACAACGAATCTGACTTAATCAGCCAGTGAAATGGACGATATGTATTTCATCTAGGCATTCAACCGCTGAGTGGAAGGTTCTTATTCATTTTAAACATGGAATTTTACTTAGAATTATTTCACGTGACGGGTTCATGGACTCTCGGACTTGCGGACTCGCATGTCTGGTCGAGTGTCATCAAAATGCATGTCCAACTTCCGTTACCTCCATAATGAACCATAGATATTGATCCAACGACTCTGACTTAATCGCTCGATGAGATGGACAATCCATATTTTATCCAGGCACTTTAAACATATCGACGGTTTAGATATAATCAACCGTTGAGTGGACGGTTCTTATTCATTTTAAACATGGAATTTTACTCAGAATTATTTCATGTGACGGGTTCACAGACTCTCGGACTTGCAGACTCGCATGTCTTTTATGGTGTCATCAAAATACACCCCCAACTTTCATAGCCTCCAAGATGAGCCTATACTTTGAAAAATTCTTAAGCGTTTTTTCTCGGGCTCATGGACTCTCGGAATCACAGACTCATATCTCTTCTATGGTGTCATAAAAATGCATCCCCAACTTCCATTATCTCCATAATGAACCGTACTTGGACTTTTACTTAAGTGATATAGAGAGAATATGATACTTATCCATTTTTGGTTGTTGTCTGATATGAGATCTGATCCGTCTGATCATGATTTCATTTTGATCCAACGATCAACATCGTTTCTTCGTTCTTTACCGTCCGATCGTGGTCTTATTTTTATCCAATGATCAACATGTTTCTTCATTCTTTGTCATCTGATCTTTCTTTTATCTACGGTTGAGGATTATCAATCTTGATCTGGCGGTTGGGACTTAATTTCTCCCAGCCTCTGGTTCCACCTTAATCTGACAGTCCTGGATTGTCCTGAAAACTACATCAATGAACATGATTCCTCCTCGACCCCTTTGGCTTCTGCGCGATCTCTGCAATGCTATTTCTCTTGAGCTTTGTGTTAGTGCGCTCCTCTATGCACTGTCTATGTTTGATTCATTTTTCCATCAATGACAATACACGATCAATAATGCTAACAAAAATTGCATAGAAACCTCACCATTTTGAACAAGTTTTCCTTGTTCCAATTCGCAAGCCCCCTTGGCTAGGGAATCCTCTCTATGATTTAATTTATGAAGGACATAATAATGTTTGATTTTGCTAAATCTTCCTTCTTCCTTGACAGTTTGATGTAGGATTTTGGTCAGGCTGTGTTTTCCACTTATTCTTTTATTTTTCAATCCTTTAATGGCAAGTTTTGAATCCCCAATAACCATTATGTCCTCGAATTGCTATGATTTTATAAGTTTTAGCCCAATATAAACTACTAGAGCCTCTTCCTGATTGTTGGCAGAGGGCCCAGATCCCAGGAAAAGGGAAAATTCTCTATTCCATTGGGATCGAAAAGGAACCCCCACATTAGCCACCCCTAAAAAGACATAACACATTAATATCCACATTAGTATAATTTAATCTTTTTTAATTTTAAGCTTTATTTTAAAATATTTGTGAATTTTTTAACCCATTTTTTTAGACTTTTTATAAATTGACTATTTATACTCAATACATTTTTGACACCAATTTAAATTTATCTAAATTGTATGAATTAAATGTTATAATTAATGAAAAAATTTAAATGTCAATTTTCGGTTTAACCCAAATAAAAAAAGGTAAAACCCAAGTCTCAACACTCGTGGGGTCTCCCAACCTAGGCCAAAGAGCCCTAGGTGGTAATTGGGTGGTTGTGCCAATCTTGCAAAAGATTCCTCGAGGATCGCACAATTAAAAGTCCCCACAAGAAGAGAGTCGTCCAAGCCTCGATGATCGCACAGTTAGGAGTCCCCACAAGAAGAGAGTCGTTTGAGACTTGAGGATCACACATTTAGGAGCACCCCCGCGTAGAAAGTGGATTCTTTATTTAAAAAAACAATTAAATTAATAAATTTTCCATTCTTAAAAAATGTGTCTTTCATTCTTCTTTATAAGTTGGAATTCGACACTTATTATAATTTTTAACATTGAGCATTTATATATTTCAATGGAAAAGGTAGCTCATTAGCATGCTACAACGAATGTACCCTCATGTTGAATTTTTAGGATAACGAGGTTGTACCAACCAAGACAATCCAACAAAGTTGTGTAACAAGGTGGCATAAAAAGAGGGAAAAATAAGGTTGCACAACAAGGTGGGAAAGAGAAAAAAGTAGGAAAGACTAGAATTTGGCCACCTTGGGTTTTGGTAATAAGTAAATACAATTGTGGGTCGAATGACGAGCATGGCATCATAGAGGGCAATGAAGAATAAAGGTACGCCATCTACACTTGTGGGGGATAGATGAAAGGAGTTTTAGGATAACATAATGGAATGATGAGTAATCTGTTGAGTAGAGGAAAGATGTACATGACTGTAATGTTCCCCAACCCTACTAAGGAACATTACTATGCTGAAAAACTCATAAAAATGAAATTTTGTGCTAATTAATTAATTTCATGTAGCTACTAGCTACAAATTACAACAAGATTTAGCTACTATATGATACAGTAAAATCGGTTCATCTACAAGTTAAAATCATACATGAATGCAATAAATAACATATTACATCAACATATAAATCATTCTCAATTACAGAGTTAATGCACAACAAATAAACTCATAATGCAAACATAGACAAGATACAACACTTATCTTTTATAAATAGTTGTGCAACCAACTGCTTGGGACAAATGTTTCACCCAACCATAGAATTTCTGTTTCAAATCTTAACAACAAGTCACCCTCGATTTGGGGCTAGCAATCCACAAAAGAGGGTGGTCTCTCACTGTCCACTCACAACTTAGAAAACCCACAACCCATTGGTATTCTCCTATAACTATCACGATTTTCCACCATATCTCTTCTCCTTGACGTGCCAAACCCAATGAATGTACCCCTTCACTAATCTTAGACCCTTGGGAATCCCATTCGTTTATTAGGGTTTCTCTGGAATAGGTAACCAAGAATATCTCTGCTAGGAACTCAAGGGAACTCAATGCTAGGAAAACTACCAACAAAATCAGCAACAAACACTTGTTGTTACAGTGAAACTGACACATGAGCTCACTGTTCATGCCTAACAAGTTGAATATTCCACTCCAAAATGCTCCAAAACCACTCCAACATGCTATAGAATTCTCTCTCCATGGTTGTTCTAGCTTCAAGCTCTCTTTTATGCTCTCTCATTTTTGTTCATGCCCAAAACTTCCATGTGTAAAAGCTGTTGTAACTTCCCATATGAATTTCCTCCGCTTGGCTTGCTTGCTTGATTCACACACCTCCCCAAGCTGATTGTACTTAGCCCCCATGCTCCTAATAAATATGGGATGTGAATTCTCACACCCATACTCTTACATGCATTCAATGATTGACTTTGGGGAGACTCAATAAAAAATAGAGTTCAATACAAATGATAACAAAATTTAGGAATGAGGGTGGAATTAATAGGCATGGGTAATCCCCCTTTGGACCACTCTCTTAGGCTCTCGTAGACACTCCCCTCTCTTGTGGATTAATTCAACCCCTGTCTCTGTTCTTGTTCTCTTAGCAACTGGTATCACATTTTATTTATTAACTTAGAAATACATTTCACATATACATCGCTTGGCCATAGCCACACATTATATCTACATTAAACATTAATTAAACTAGAGATTATAGTGGGGATGTTACATGACAAGGAAGTAGGTGCAAGAATCAAGGTAGATGTGTTGACCACGGGGTCTCCACTTAGTGAACCTATGACATAGCACATGTGTTCATGGGATATTAAAGATTACCTCTAATTTCACTATATATTGATAAATACCTCCCAAAATCCTTTTGTTGAACCTTCCCAATATATCTTTCTAATAAATAAAAAAACCCTATTTTTACTAGATATCACCTATTTTTATTAGATACCCCTTTATATACCCATAAATACCTATAAAAAACCTCGTACCCCGCATCTCCTCCGCCCCCTGCCCCAATACCGACAATATATTGACTCTATTTTTCACAATTTTAAACCCTCTTTATGAATGAACATGATAATATATTGGTCAACAAGGTGAAGCCCCAATGATGTTGACTAAAGCCACCACCCTAATCAAAGCAATTACAAGTAGGAAAATCCATCCAATTGAAGGAAGGCACAATCGAAGTAATACATTATGTACTCTCATGGATGCATGCAATGCTAGCATGTGTGCATCTGGCCGTATCTTTTCTAAGATTTCAAAAGGACCACAATATCTTGCTGCCAACTTTGGGCAACTTCCTAATATTAGAAAACTTCTTTTCACCTTCACTTTTAAGAACACATGTTCTCCCACTTTAAAATCTCTAAACACTCTATTCTTGTCTGCATAAATTTTCTACCTATCTCGAAAAACCTTTAGATTTTTCTTAATCTTTGCCATATGGTCTTCCATCTCCTTCAACAAATCTGTCCCAACAATTGCTCTGTTTGCTGGATTATCCCAACTTACTAGTGTGTTACACTTTCTGCCATACAAGGATTCAAATTGACTCATTTTTAATAAGGCATGATACCCATTGTTGTAGGAAAATTCAACAAAATGAATATAATCTTCCCACTTTGATGGCTGGCCCATTACATACATTCTGACCATGTCCTCAATTATTTTGTTTGTCCTCTCTGTCTACCCATCTGACTTTGGGTGATATGTTGTATTGCGATTTAGATTTGTCCCAAAGCCATTTAACAAAACTTTCCAAAAATTGGATGTAAATTTTGGATCTCTGTCTGAAACTATTACCATAGATACTCCATGTAGTCTGACAACTTCTTTCATATATATTTGTACAATATTTTCTGCCTTGTGTGTAGTCTTTACTGGAATAAAATGCACTGCCTTAGTTAATTTATCCACCACTACCATGATGGAATCATGTTGCTTCATTTTTCTGGGAAGCTTTGTAATAAAATCCACTGTAACAACTTCCCACTTCCATTATGGAATGGGAAATGGCTGTAGAAGTCCCACTGGATGTCTATGCTCGATCTTCACTTTCTGACATTCTAGACATCTGACTAAATAATTAGCCACTTTTTTTTTCATTCGTGGCAAAAAATATTAGCTTCTTACAACTGCAATTGTCTTTTGATATCCTGGGTGCCTAGCATATATCACATTGTACATTTCCATCAAAATTGATTTTTCATCTCATTGGAATTTGACACATATACTTTGCCTTTGTACATGATAATTCCATCTTGTTTTAGCTCATAAAAATTAAATTTCTACTGAAAATTTCCTTGCTATAATTTTTCTTTTATGTTCAAATGTTGTCGATTCGAATTTACTGCTGCAATAATTTTATCTTTCAGATGAGTCCTGTACATGATAATGAATGCAATATGTACTTGATGAGCTCTCCCATTAAGTGCATCAGTCACTTGATTTTCCTTGCCTTTGTTGTGCTTAATTTCAAAGTCATACTCACTCATAAATTCCATCTGTCTAGTTTGTCTGGCATTTAGTGTTGGTTGTGTAAACAAATGTTTCAGACCACAATGGTCTATCCTTGGCTTAAATTTCTTCCCCATGAGGTAATGTCTCCACATTTTTAATGCATGTACAATTTCTGCTAATTCTAAGTTATGTGTAGCATAATTATTCTCATTTTTAGTTTTCTGGACTCATAGCATACAACGTGATATTTTTGGGTGAGAACTCTATTGAGCCCTTCCTTACACACATTTGTGTTCACCACAAAATATTCATCCAGATATGCAATCTTCAATAGTGGCGCACTTGTCAATATGTTTTTCAGTTGTTGAAGGCTCTCTTCACATTCGAGAGTCCATTCAAATTTTACTCGTTTTTTTGCAAAGAAGTCTTTGGACTTGCAATATTTTAAAACCCTTTTATGAATCTTCGGTAATAATTGAAAAGACCATGAATGATGTAACCTTTGTAACATTTATTGGCATTGTTCATCCTCTAATGGCCTCTATCTCTTCAGGATCCATTGCTATCCCTTCTGCTGAAATTATATGCCCCAAGTAGTGAATCTTCTTTTGATAAAATATGCACTTACTTAGATTAGCACACAATTTATGCTTTCTTAAAAATTGCAACACCATTCTTAAATGATACTCATGTTCCTCTTTTGACTTAGAGTATATGAGTATATCATCTAGGAACACAATTACAAACTTCTCTAGGTATTCCCTGAACACTCCATTCATCAAGCACATAAAGACCGATAATGCATTTGATTGCCCAAATGGCACTACTGTGAATTCATAATGCCCATACCTTGTCTTGAATGTTGTCTAACTGATGTATTTTTCCTTTATCCTCACTTGATAATAACCTAATCTCAAGTCAATCTTCGAAAAGATTCTTGTACCTTTCATCCGATCAAACAAATCATCAATTCTTGACAAAGGATATTTGTTCTTTATGGTGACCTTATTCATTTGCCTGAAATCAATACACAACCTTAAGCTTCCATCTTTCTTCTTCACAAAAAGAACCGGGGCTCCCCAAGGTGACACACTTGGAGGTATATACCACTTCTTCAAAATGTTCTCAAGTTTCACCTGCAACTCTTTCAACTCTGCTGTGCTCATTCTGTATGGTGTTTTGGAAACTAGGGAAGCTCCTGGCACCAAATCAATATATAAATCATTGTATATTTTTGGTGGAAATACCAGGATTTCCCTAAAAACATATTCAAAATCCCTCAAGACTGGATGGTCTTCAATACTTGCCACTTTATCTTTAGCTACCTATTCCATATGGGTTGCAAAAATATGACACCCCTTCCTATAACTCTTTTTTCACTTGCATAGATGGAATCTCTCTAACAGCTACAACTCTTGGAATGCCTTGAATCTTACCCTGCCACTTGTCTTCATCAAGACATGTGATTGTCTTGTTGTAACAGTCTAGGACAACATGGTGTTTTTCTAATCAATCCATGCCAATTAGGAAATAATATGAACCAATGGTATGATGCTCACATATACCTTTGTGCTGAGTCCATTCACGTCTATTGGACAATATTTAACCAACTCATTGATCTTTCTCTTAGCCCATGTGGATAATTGAAATAGCCAAGATTTCTTATGCTTAATCCTTTACAAGTAAAATCTTTCTATAATGTTAGAGTTTATGTAACTATGGCTATATTTAGAGTCAATTAAAATTGTTATGGGTTGGTTATCAATCTTACCTTCCACTTTAATCACGGGGGATTGATATTCTGTCCTCTTGTTGTCCAAAGGTGCATAAATCCTTGGTATGTTTCCTCCCATGTCTTCCACTATTTCAGCCTCTTGAATGTTGTAGAAAATCCTCATTCTTTTTCCTTTGTGAGGGCAGTCCCTATATAAGTGATTTCCCTCACATCCCCAACATTGTACATGATGTTTCCTTGATCTTTTCCCAAATGTATTTTCAATCTTGTGCTCATTTTGGGCTGAATGAACTTAATGATTTTCTTGGGAATTTTTCTTGAAAAAGAGTGGCTTAAAACCTTTCTGCCTTTGATCCCTTTACCCTTCATCCTGTCATTCCAATATTTTTGGAAAACTAGCCTTCCTCTGCTTTGCTCATAAGATGCTTATTTTGGAAACTAGCCTTCCTCTGCTTTGCTCATAAGATGCTTTGTTTCCCCTTATGGCTTCCTCCAAGGTTTTTGCTATGATATTGTATCTTTTCACTGTAGAAAGAGTGTAACCCACTTAGAAACATTTGCATTTTGATCTCTTTCTCATCCTTTATGAAGTCAAAACACTTCAACAATTCAAATGAAATTTTCTCATATTCCTCCATTTTCATTCTTCCCAACTTAAGTTCAAATAACTCTTTCATCTTCCTTCATAATAATGCTTGGACAAATATTTGTCTTGAAAATATCCTTTGAATTTCCCTCCATGATATTCTTTTCTCATCAAGGTGCTTGGTTTGCTTAAGCTGATCCCACCATTGGATAAGTTCTTCCTTGCAAGTGGTAGCTGCAATTCTAGCTTCTACCTGAGGGGTAATCATGCAACTGGAAAAATTCTTCATTTCCAAAAGCTAGGCCTCGACCTCTTCTCCCTTCCTCGCGGCTCACCATTGAAAGTTGGTGGCTTAATTTTCCCGGAAGTTCACCTTGCAAGATGTATGCCTCATGTCTTCTCCTTTTCCTCTGAAAAAGAGACACACTTGTGTTATTCCATGGATCTAAATTTGCATGATTTCTCCCGGTGGATTGCATTGGAGAATGATGGCACCTACTCATGCTTCTTGACTGCCTATCATTTCCATGATCACCCCTTTTGTTATGGGATCTAGATGATGTCACTTGTATAGCAATAGATTCTTGTTTAGTTCCAGAGTATTTGTTGACTTTCTTATGAAACATATTCAGACTTTGAAGTCTATCTTCCTGAGCCTTCATAATCCTTTCATTATCGGCCCTATAGCTTTGCACTTCTCTATACAATATTCTCATAGTTACATGCTCCTACTTGCCTCTTATTCCATTAGATTTTGTCTTAGTATTTCCCATGCTGACGTGTAGACCTATGATATATTCCTCATGGATGTAAGATCCATATGAATCTTCCATAACTCCAATTCTCATATAAGAACCAAAGTTGTTATCATGTGCCTCTAATTTTACAAGAACTGTGCATGTAATAATTATTGTTAGTACATGCATACTGTAAAACATTTCATTTATTAGAATACATGTTATTCTCCATATAAATTTAAGAAGAACAAATTGCACCAATTCAAAATATAATTCCTTATATGCATTCCTCTCTGAAACGAATTTCCAATGACAATACTCATGCCTTAATCTGAGTTATGAGTGAAAAGTTACAACTTTTACATGTTGCAATTTCCACTCACTTAGTGTAGCATAAAATTATTTATTACTTTTCAAGGAATTTAACAGCCAATTCAAATTTCCGGGTGAAAATATGTCTTCTCCTCCTCAATACCTTTCCAACCAAGGATGATTTTAAGGATGGAAATTTATTTTAAAATGTAGAAACCTTGGCGAATATTACTATTCCTTCATATGCCAACTATAAATGTTTGACGATATTTTTGTAAAAATATTCAAATTTCTAAGGATTTTATATAGTTTGTATAAAATTTTGGCGATTTTTAAGGTAAAATAATTTTATCCTTTAGAATTTGGGCGAATTATTTTTAGAATAGCGAATATTTTTTTGGGAAAAACCTAGGAAAATTAGCCCATGAACGAAATTTAGCCCCTAAAATCATCCCTGTTTCCAACTACTATTCATTTGCTCGAATTCAAGCTCCGAGATGAAAGTTATGATCTAGAGAAGTTTATGTTGTTTTACCCAATTTATCCTTGTATGCTACCGGTTCCTTATTTCTCTCTCAACACATTTTTTCATATCCATATTCCAAATCTGGATCCATGGATGACTTCTATGGTTTATGATCTTTCCATAGACTGCTTCTGATCCCCAAACAGACTTCTGAGCACAAAGTTATGCCCTCTGGAAGTAAATTTGTGCCAAAATTCTACCTTAACTATTTTAGCTGTAACTTCCTCATACAAGCTCTGTTTTATACCCAAAGTAGCTCATTGGATAAATATCTCTGAGTTATTTTATTTCAGCTGCAAAAATATATTATACATAGGTACACTACATTCTCAAGGGTTTTGATTGCCTAAAAATGTCGTTTGGGGCTTCAAAATCGCCCCGCAAGTTCATGACCTTCAAAAATATGAAAAATTTGGAATATTTCATATTTCATGAAAAATATGACATCTCTTTAAATACAAGATGTTGATCTCAAATTGGGTGAAATATGAGTCGTTCATCTGAGCTCCATTGAAAATTCTCACTTCCAAACCAATTTGACTCTTCATAGATCTCCCTGATGCATGATCATTGGCCATTGACCATCGATTATTTCTCTTGGAAAACACTTGCAACACTTTTCTAAACCAACCGACCTGAATGGCGACCATTGGTCGTCGACGATCCTCGTCGACTAGCAAAATACTTCCCTAGTTTGGCTGATCCGACTGTCAGCCATTGGCCATCGACCATCCCCGTTGAATGACGTTGTTAGACATGGTGTTATGGTGTTGGCATTGATGTCAAAGAGGGCCAAAATGATCAATGCCACACATGGTATTATGGTATTGTCATTATCAAGAAGATCAAATTTGTTTGTGAGATACTAAATCTTAGGAGAGATAACATAGTAGGTTGCACATAAGAGATAGTGCGAGGAACAGAGGAGTCCCTCATATTACCAGATCATCTATAAGGTGGATCAATGCAAAAAAATATCAGGAGAGAAGGCACGATTGAGTGAAGTGGAAACAAATTTTTGCAGTTAAGGAAATCTATGCAAAGGATTATGGAGTAATCGTGACTATTCCCTTTTGGATTTTGGGAGTAATCACAACCATTGAATCGAGGAGGAATCTTGTCTGCAAATGTAGTTTTTAGGACAATTCAGGACCGTCATATCGAGGGGAAGTTAGAGGTTGGGAAGAATTAGATCTCAAATGACCTATCTGAAGCAGGAGCTTTGGATGGTTTCCCAGCCGTTGGATCAAGATTTGATCTAGAATGTAGAGCTATCAGATTTCGTGGAGGAAATTCAAGTGAGCTCTCAACCGTTAGATCGGCTTGGGATCTATCCTGATCATCAGGTAGAACCAAGTGGAAGGACATGATAAGAAGACCCCATAAGAAATAAAGTCTTGAAACCCATGAAGCCCCGAAGTCACAAACTTCCGTCAACCGTTGATCTGAAGTGAAAATAATGGAACCATCAGATCACAATAAAGGAAATAGGACGATCAACTTCGACGCTGACCACTCTGATGAAAAGGAGAATAGAACAGGTAAATCTACCCGAAGGCCAAAGCCATGAAGTCGTGAACTCCGGTCAACTCCGGCGCTGACCACTCTAATGAAAAGGAGGCTAGAACATGTAAGTGTACCCAAAGGCCAAAGCCCTAGAATCACGAAATCTTGTCGATCGTTGGATAAGGAAATATCGTCAACTGTTGATCTGGAGTAAAAACTTTCAGAGCACGGTCAACTATAGCCTTAGCCTACTCCGACAATAAACATATTAGATGAACCAAGAACTCCCGAACCCTTGAGTTTCAGAATAAATAGAGGCCATATGATCAAGACATGAAATATCTATGGTGATAGATATATTTGGCACTTTTCCAATTCAAGAGGATTAGATTGAAGTCTCAAAAGTGTCATATTCCCGAAGCAACGACAACCATCAGATCAATAAGAAAATTCAGATGAACCTATGACCATTAGATCTAGGAGGAGGACATGTGACATATCAGTAGGACCATGTCAACAATAGATGACACATGGCCCAATTAGGTGATGACACATGTCAAAATACATATGGCACATAAGGTTTGTGAAAGTCACAAATCAGGGTGACACGTGGCACACAGAATTAGGGTCCACATCATTTTGAGTGACGTCAACAAGCCATGTCACTCAAGGATTACAACCTCTGGGGATGTTCAACTTCTCCTACTAGAAAAATGCCCGAAGCGCCGAAGGGCAAAGTCGCGAACTAATGCTGGTAGTTGATCTAAGATCCTCTGGTTTCTCTCATGACCATTAGATCAAGCGTAGTGGAATGATAGAGTAAGCATGATATGTTAACTGATAGCAAGCGATCATTGTCGTGTTATGACTTATTTAGTAGGTAAAAATTCGGAGGGATTGAACTACTTCATAGTTCGAGTAGCCCGAAGTCCTAGAGTCACGAATAGCCGAATACCCGAAGAGCGGGAGCTCCTAAATGCCTACGCCCACGATACTAGCTCCTAGACATGTGAAGGTTATTAAGAAGGGAAGTGCTGATATGCACTCCAAAAAATTTGCTCCGGAAGAATTAGAAGACTACAAAGGGCGTCGCGAAACGCCAAAGTCCTGTAGAGAATGAGAATTGTCCATCTCAACGTGCAAATAAAACACAACTGTCAATCTTGATAAGTGATTAACCACTCGTTTGGCTTAACGCTTAGTCACTGCCTATGGTCATATGGAATAGAGGTCCTGAAAGTGCATCTGTGCAAATTCAACATACATAGGAAGAATTTTTCCTCGATAATGAAGAAACTTTAAACCATACATGATATAGATTTTTCTTGATTGATATTAAGTGATCAAATACATCCAATGCATTGGAAAGCTAATCGAAGAGCTTAAATATGATCTATTGGAGAACTGGAGATAGAGCATAAGCTTAAGGATAAAATAAGAAGGCATGGGATCGAGTTAAAATAAATTGATACATACTTGTGATTGATTTATGTAATTCCCTCTTACTAAGTTGAAAAGAATTCACGTTAAAATGTGAAATAATAATAGAGGGAGATATTAATTGTAAATTAAAAGACAAATGCTATTACTATTCACTTAAATGAAGAGGTGAAATGCTCCAAACAAAGGGACACAATGCTTCAATGCTCATACCAGTTGGAAGACTATATAAGAAAGAAAGAACAGTGAAGAAGGGGTGTCTCTGCAGTCCAGATCAGAAGATCAAAGTAGAAGCAGAGTCTAAGAAGAAGAACCAATGATATTGATGACGTGAGGGTGGAAGGGAGGAGCACAAAAGGATTCATATCCTTTACTAAATAAAGTGTGACTTAAGGGAGTTGGTTCTTCCTAGGGTTGTTGCCCTAAAGTTTAGGGAGTTGGTGCTTCCTAGGGTTGCTGCCTTAAAGACAAGGGAGTTGGTGCTTCCTAGTGTTGGTTCCCTAAAAGAAAAGGGAGTTGGTGATTCCTAGGGTTGGTGCCTTGAAGAAGGGGATTTGTGTCTCCTAGAGTTGGTGCTCTAAAAATGATTGGCGTCCTTCACTATTCTTTATATAACATTGTAATTCTTGTTAATTATATTTATATAATTGATTTCAGTACAAAGTTCATTTTTTATCTATTGTGGCGATTCATAAAAT
>SNQJ01S0069149.1:17526-30740 GCA_010110895.2 Picea sitchensis | reverse complement strand
AAGGAAAAAAATGAGAAAGCATCTCAACCAACTTGGAAGACCCTTAACTTCCTCCTTGAGACTAGGAAACCACTTGTGGTAAAGTGAGGAAGAGTCCAAACCAACTCATGAGACCCTTAACTTCCTCCTTAAAACTAGGAAACCAATTTCCCCTTAAAATTAGGAAACTAATTTGTGAGTTGGATTCTCTCACAAAACTAATTTCTCATTTTTACAATTAAATGAATAATACGGGAGAGTCTCAAAATCACTTCAAGCATTAATCATTTTTCCAATTTGCAAGAATAATACACGAGTTTCTCACTCACTTAAAGTATTAATCACTTTTACATTTTAAATAAATCATTCATGAGTATTAATTATTCTTTGCCACCTACCATCAATTAGTATTTTAATTATCTTCTCCATGGTGTGCAAAGTAATTATTCCTTGTATCAATCACAAGTTCACTAAGTGGAGACCCCATGATAAACATATCTATCTCAATTTGTGAACATATTGCCTTGTCATTGTAAAATTTCTACTATAATCCCCAATTTAATGAATGCTTAATGTAGATATAATGTGTGGCTATGGACAAGCGATGTATATGCGAAATGTATTTCTAAGTTAATAAATAAAATGTGATGTCAACTGATAAGGGGACATGGACAGATATGGGCATTGAATTAATCCATAAGAGAGGGGAGTTTCTAGGAGGGTCTAAGAGAGGGGTCCAAGGGGGAATTACCCATGTCTATTAATTCTACCCACATTCCTGAATTTTATATCATTATGTATTAAAATCTAAGAGAGGGTGGGTGTGAGAAGTCACATCCCATAGTTATTGGGAGCATGGGGGCTAAGTACAATTGGCTTTGGGAAGTGTGTGAGTCAAGCAAGAAAGAAATCCAAGGGGAGTAAATTAGTATAGGCAGTTACAGCAGTTTTTACACATGGAATTTTTTGGCATGAACATAAAGGAGAGCACAAAAAAGAAATCTTGAAGCTAGAGCAACCACGAAGGGCAAATTCTACACCATGTTGGAGAATTTTTGGAGATTTTTGGAGCTAAAAATTGAAGATCCAAGTTGTAAGGCCTAAAGAATGAACTCATGTGTGAGTTGCACTGTAAGAGCAATTGTTTGGTGTTGATTTTGTTGGTAGTTTTCCTAGCAGTGAGTTCCCTTGAGTTCCCAGCAGAGAGATTCTTGGTTACATGTGCTAGAGAGATAAATGAATGGGACGCCTGAAAGATTGAGATCAGTGAAGTGGTACATTCCTTGATTTGGGTGAGTCAAAAGGAAGAGAGCTGGTGGGAAATCGAGATAGTTGTAGGAGAATACTAGTGGATTGTGGGTTTTCTGAGTTGTGAGTGTACAGTGAGGGACCACCCTCTTTAGTGGATTGCTAAGCCTACCTCAAGGGTGACTTGTTTTTGATATTTGGAAAAACAATTCTATGGTTGGGTGGAACGTTCGTCCCGAGCATTTGGTTGCACAACTATTTATAAAAGATAAGTCTTTTATCTTGTCTATGTTTGCATTGTGAGTTTATTTGTTTTGCATTAACTATGTAGTTGAGAATGATTTATATGTTGTTGTAATATGTGATTTACTGCATTCATGTATGACTTTAGCATGTTGTAGATGCATCAATTTAATGGTATCACATAGTAGCTAAATCTTGTTGTAATTCGTAGTTGATAGCTACAAGAAATTAATTAGTTAGCATATTTTTTTTGTTTTTATGAGTTTTTCTACATAATAATGTTCCTCGGTAGGGTTGGGGGACGTTACATTATGGTATCAGAACCCTCAGGTTGAAACACCAAGCTTGTATGGGCCAATAATTAATGTGAAATGAGTAATTCATTGTTACATATTTTGGTCTGTATAAAATTTGGGAAAAACTATGAAAAATTAGAGGGAAATCCCCAAATTTGTGAGAAAAAATTGAGTTTAAATGAATCATAATTGTTTAATAGGTTTAACGGAGACAATCTACAGAGTTGCAGAGATGAATCCGACCTGGAAGGTCGAAAATCCATGTGTTAATGGTTGTTGTAGCATTGCAAAGTTCAGAGAATCGGCAAACGAGATCGTGTTTGATCTCGAGATCAACGGCCCAGATAATTCAGGGATGATTTTAGGGGCTAAATTTCGCTCATGGGCTGATTTTCCATGGTTTTTCCAAAAAAGAGATTCGTTATTTTAAAAATGATTCGCCCAAATTCTATAGGATAAAAATATTTTACCTTAAAAATCACCAAAATTTTATAAAAACTATATAAAATCCTTAGAAATTTGAATATTTTTACAAAAATATCGCCAAACATTTATACTTGGCATATGAAGGATTAGTAAGATTCGCCAAGGTTTCCACATTTTAAAATATAAATTTCCATCCTTAAAATCATCCACACTTGATTCATGATAAATTTAAAAGTTAAGAAGGTTTCAGTTGTTTGGAAGGTCGAACAAATCAACAATTGAGATTCATTTTAAACAGTTAAGGGAAAATGGATCATATCAACGGTCTGGATTCATTATTGGTCATTGGGAGGTTGGAGTCAATCAACAACCAGGATTCAATTTCATAGGTTTGCAAAGTGGAGGCGGTGGCTTGATGTATTATTTTCGAAAGTTGGAAAAAGGGAGTTAATCTATGGTCAAGATCATCTTGGCTTAGAGATAGATGGTCCAAATTAATCAAATATTTGATCAAAAATTTCTAAGTATTGGAGTTGGACAAGGAAAATTGTCAATGATCGATGGGTCGATGGTCAGGTGTCAGTCGATTCAGCTAAGTGTTCGATTGAGGAAGAGAAAGTGTTGATCATCGATTGTCGATGGTCGGGTGTCAGTCGAATTCAACGAGAGATGTTTGAGTTGTCAAGAGAAATGGTTGATGGCCGATGGAGAAAAGAGAGGTGAAACGCATGTCATGCGACATCGGCATCCACATGTCATGTCACGTGACCGTGATGCCATGTTATAGTCTACATGTCATTCCATGTCATCATCCATGTATCATATGACACAACAGTGGTTACCCGCGTATTTGGAAATACTAACGAGGGTGAATAAATTATTAACCTTTTTTAAAACAATTACTTAATTACTTTGTTAATTTATGAATTGCCAAAATAGATCAACAATGAAATTTGTACTGAAATCAATTATATAAATATAATACTTGAGGAATTACAATGTTATATAAATAATAGTGAATGACACCAATCCTTTTTAGAAGGGAACCAACTCTAGGAGACACAAATCCCCTTCTTTGAGCACCAACCCTAGGAAGCACCAACCCCCTTGTATGCACATGGCACCAGCCTAGGAATCACCAAGCCCCTTGTCTTTAGGGCACCAACCTAGAGCACCAACTCCCTTAAGTCACACTTTGCTTGGTAAAGGATATGAATCCTTTTGAGCTCCTCCCTTCACCCTCACGGAATCAGTATCATTGATTCTTCTTATTGTACTCTGCTTTTGCTTTGATATTATGATTTGCACTACATAGTGTTCAGGTTACTTCACACACACCTAGGTTTATTTTTCCCTACAGTTTTCCTTGTTTATTAGTCATTATTCGGTATCATATAGTTTAGGGAGAACATTCCTCTAAGGAGAATATTCTCCTCGATTTTAATCTGATTAGTGGAGTCTAGATGCTACATTGGGATTATCCATGCAACATTAGGATCATCACTGCTAATGTGCATTTCCTTGGGATTATCACTAGGCTAGTGCATTACTCATGCTTCCCTAATCTCCTCCTCACTTCCCTATTCCGATTGATTAATTGAAGGCCCGATAGACTAGTTAACTTTCGAGACAGGTGAGTCCACTCACATGGCACTACGAGAGACTAGACTAGGTGGTTACTCCTGTATCTTGGTGTGTCTTATATCACTCTAGACCACCACTATGGCTCATTAGTTTACTCTCATGTATCATATATCTATTGTAAATTATTCACTCTTTGAGTGTAGAATATAGTTAATGAGAATTATTCCATTCTTTCTCTCTTGCTTCTTTAACTTTCTCAATTTCTCTCTGCAAATGTGTGTGAGTATTTTCTAGCTAGATCTGTGTATGCGGAGTTCAACACATTTACATAGTATCAAAAGCCAGGATTACTAAGAAAAAGCTACACCAAATTATTTTCCAGGTACTGAATATTGAAGCATTAGCAAAGATGAGTTATTCACCAAACAACAATACTTCTCACGCCTAATAACTACTTGGAATGGAAGCCAAAATTTTGCTTCTGCTTAGATCTGAGAGGAAACTGTACCAAATAACTATGGCAATGGGAGTAAAGGCATGATTATGTCGATGAGAAAAATTGTTTTCTCATAGACAAGGAATATATTACATAGTATTATGTATCCTCTATTTTATTTCTCACGAAATTCTCCATCAAGTATATGATGACTCACAAGAATCAAATCCAAATGAATTATGGACCATATTGGAGTTTCTATTAGGAATAAAGAAGATTGTGAATATTTCATGCATGAGGTTGAACAAATAGAGCCAGAAGAGAAACCATCAGAAGATCAAACATTTTATTATGAAGAGTCTTCTACACAAGTATTTGCACAAATTTGTATTCCATTAATCGAAGATGATGTATATACTCCATTTCATATTTTTTTAAATTTCATGTGTGAGATATATGGCATGCATCTCGGGGGTCACATCTTGGAACCTTTTCCATGTGCAATGCATGCATCTCGAGAGACAAAAGTCGTGCACATCGGATCAGATCTGAATATTTCTGAGCAAAATTTGGTCAAAAAATTGGACATTTGAATTCCTCAAGGAAAATATCAATTTCAAAAAACAAGCGTCCAAAAGCAGTCGAGGAAGTGAAGTTATGATCATTTAAAATCAACAAAATTTGAAGTTTTTCGAGCTTGATCATACCGGTTTTCAAGTTTCATCCAAACTTTATTTTGGATCTTCTTCATTACAAGAGATAAAAGTGGATATGTGTAGAAATTTAAATGGTGTATCTACTTCATCAGATCCATCGCAGGGCCTTATACATCTTCAATGAGCACAAACTTGCCCAGTTGTGAGGTCTTATTGTGGAGTGAAGGACATGGTTGCTAGCAATGTTTTTTATTCCTTCTCATTTTATTTTTTATTTTATGCATTGTAATTTGAGGGTGGGGGTTCCCATTAGGTTTTCTCTTTTCCTCATTTATTTTTAGTGTATATTTTGTATTTGGGTACTAACATGGTCTTGTTATTCGAGGACCCATTTTTATTTTCACCATAGTGATGTTCAAGGGGGTGTTGAGTTACTTCACACACCTAGGATTTATTTTTCCTAAGGTTTTCTTGTTTATTATTCATTCTTTCATTATCCTATATTTTAGGAAGAATATTCCTCTAGGGAGAATATATCTCTTCAGTTTTCCTTGAGTTTGATCATTTTGTGTGGAGTCTATGCTTCATTGGGATTATCAAGTGCAACATTGATATCGTCACCGACTAATGTGTCATTGTCCTTGGGATCATCCGCAAACTAAGCATTAATCATGATTACCTAATATCCTCATCACTTCACTTTGTTTGATCAATTAGCGAAGGCCCGATGAACTAGTTAACTTCGGACTAGGTGGCGATTCACTCGAAATGGCACTTTGAGAAACTAGACTAGGTGGCGGTTTACTCTGTAATTAGTAGTGTGTCCTTATCCTCTGAATTCCACCACTATGGCTCATTGGTTACTCATGTATCCTATATCTATTGTAATTATTCACTCTTTAGTGATAAGGAATACAGTTAATGAGAATTCTTCCATTCTTTCTCCTCTTGCTTCTTCTTTCTCAATTTCTCTTTGGAAATGTGTGGTATTTCTAAGCTAAGATCTGTGTAATGCGGGTTCAACACATTTATGCGAGAGACACCTCTTCTTCACTATTCTTTCTTGATTATATAGTCTTCAAAGCTGGTGTGAGCATTGAAGCATTGTGTCCCTTTTTTGGACCATTGCACCTCTTCATTTTATGTTATGATATTACCATTTGTCTTTTTAATTTACAATTGATATCTCCCTATATTATTATTTCATATTTTAAAGTGATTTATTTCAACTTAGTAACAGGGAATCACATAAATTGATCACAATTATGGATCGATTTCTTTTAACTCGATCCCATTCCTTCTTATTTTATCCTTAAGCTTCTATTGTATCTCCAGTTCTCCAATATATCCTATTTAAGATTTTTGATTAGCTTTCCAATGCATTGGATGTATTTGATCACTTAATATCCATCAGGGTAGAATCAAATCGTAATACGGTTTAAAGTTTCTTCACGATCGAGGAAAAATCTTCCTCGTATGTTGAATTAAAGCGCGGACACACTTCGGGACTCTCTATTCCATATGACCATAGGTGACTAAGCGCTAAGAAAAACGAGTGCTTAATAACTTATCAAGATTGAGGGTCGTGTTATTTGCACGTTGAGATGGATGGTACTCATTCTCTATGGGACTTCAGTGTTTCACGACTCCACCCTGTCTAGTATTCTAATTATTCGGAGTAAATTTCGCCGAAGTGCATATGAGCACTTCCACAACTAATAACCTTCACATGTCCAGAAGCTAGGACCGTGGGATTAGGCACAAATGAGCTCCACTCTTGAATTATTTAGCTATTTGTGACTCTGGGACTTTGGGCTACTTGAACTATGAAGTATTTCAATCCCTCTGAAGGTTTGCCTACCAAATAAGTCATAACATGACCATGATCACTTGTTGTTGGTTAACATCTCATTCTTACTCTATCCTTCCCTTTCAGCTTGATCTAATGGTCATGAGAAAGCCTTGAGGATATTAGATCAATGACCAACATTAGTTCATGACTTCTCCCTTCAGCAGTTTGGGCATTTTTCTAGTAGGAGAAGTTGAACATGTTAGGAATATGATGGATGTGCTCATTTTACCATAGACAATATCTCTATTGTCCACTCAACCATAGAAAAGAACGACCACCCTTCGAGCACCTTAACCTTGACAAAGAATCACTCTAGAAAACCCTAGGCTAGATAGCCAAACAAATGGTAGCATACCTTTCCCCAAGGACAGCGGACCAACAAGAGCTGATCAGATAAACCAAACCATATCCAAGAGATAGCCCAAGCCAAGCGTGTCCGGCTAGTTCATGGCCAGCCCTCAAACATCTCTCCTCAAAATTGCACACAAATTGGCTAACTACAGTGCACAAGTGAGCTCTGGGTTATAAGAATCACCTTGAGAATGAAAGGCCTCTTGTATATATACTTAATTTTGGCTAGCACTGGGGCGACTTCTCATTCTAGGTACCTATTTTCAGTATATATTAATATTATTTATTTTTGATTGGCTTCTTCTCTTGTAGGCTAATAACCTAATGACCTGAAATTATCCTCTTGAGTGAAGCTTGTCTTCTAGGGTTATTAGCCAACTAATTTCAGGGTTTCTTCTTGCTTTTGAGAGTATTCTGTTCACCAAATCCGGTTTACATGGAGGTAAATACCTCCTGCAGCTATCATAATATCAACAATATCAACACTTCCTCCTAGCTGAGGTATTGAAGACAATGGTCTTGAGCACAAACATACCACCATTGAATCGGTAGGTCTTGAGCACAAACATACCATTGAATCAGTAGCATCATCATAGTCATACAGACTATCTCAAGATTAGATCATGAGCACCATCATCACTACCAATATCATCAACTGCATCATCTCTCGAAACCATACTGCATCTGATTAATCAAACATGATGTTGGATAAGTCAATCACTCCATAGAGTGACATAAGAACCATTATTCTAATCCAAACATATGTCCTAGAAGAATAAATGTCCTGGACCATTTTCCGTCTGGGAAATCTCTGTCCATTGATCATCCATCTAGCTGATAATCATTTCCAACACTATTGATAGTCTTCAAGGAAATCAGAACAATATCATTCAATAGAACACAACTGTGTCTATTCGTAGTAGTACACAACTACAATCCAGTGGTACACTACCACACCAAGTAGCACACAGATACTTGATCTGTGACGTATAGTCACAATTATTGGAACACATCCACCACAGTAACATATATCTACTGACTAGAGACATACAGTCTCCATAACAATCATTTGATATCAACTTGCACAGAAAACATTGTTATGATATAAACTGAATCATCTGTGCCATTCTTCCACTCACATATATGATATCTGGAAGAGAATCTACCCTCAGAAGGTAAAACATCAATGATGAGATATCTGGACTATTCTTCTCAAGCAAGGAAGAATAATTGTCCTAATTTATGAGCTTGGACCATTCCCCACCCTGGGCCATTCCTCTGGCACTAAACAAAGTGCAACCTGGAGAGAATGAGTCTTCCCTAGGGAATGTCTGTCCCTGATTGTTGAACGTGGACCATTCTCCACCCTGGTCCATTCCTCCGACACCAAACAAAGTGCAACCTAGAGAGAATGAATATGCCCTAAGGAATGACTGTCTGGACCATTTCCTAAGAAAATGAATGCCCTGCACCAACCTCCAAAACGGACCATTCTTCGAAACTGCTCACAACTATGAGCTTCGAAAGAATGATTGTCCGGCAAGGCAGACCAGTCTTCTTGAGTAACCTTCAATAAGAGAGACTTCCCTAGACCATTCCTCATGTTAACCACAATGGAAAATTGTTGTTTATGGTAAATCAGCAATCCATCGAACCATTTTCATTACAAAAATTATCGTTCGATCTGGACCATTTTCCGAACTAGAAAATGCTTGTCCGTCAGAAATCTCAAACCACTTTTTGAACTGGAAAGAAACTACTCATCCTGAACCATTTTTCGAACTGAAAAATTGAGATGAGCAAAGTTCGCTCACACAAGAATTGTCCAAAATACTTGGAATATAACAAAGTAATCCATGTAGGACTGTAAATAATATATGAATAGATAAGATATAAGATAAGATAAGATGATTACAATTGAGAATGAGGGCCTGCTTATATACCCACGCAGGGGTTCCCTTTACCAATAGTCATGTCCTTTGAGACATGACCTTTCATTATTAATAATTATTATTTAATAATTATTATGTTATGAATATCTATGGTATATGTATATTTATGTTCATAACATCGCCTTCCCCTTAAAAATGCTTTGTCCTCAAAGCATACTTTATGGAAGACTTATCTCTTGCGCTAGCTTGTAATTATTGTCGCCTAATTCTTCATTATCGAGTTAGTAATCGTTGAGGACTTGAGACGATAGGATTTTCTAAGCGTTGAGAAAAACTTTCGCATTGTAAAGGAGTATGCCCATCCCAATTTGATCTTCTGCATGGGGAGTTTATAGGGTTCTTGGAAAGAACTTGATGTATTTTGACTCCCATGATAACTTCTATTTTGAGCATCACTTGTAGCTGAATAATATTCTTCGACATATCGGTCATTTGTTTCTCTTGATACAAGGATTGACTAAAGTATCGATTTTTGTGATTAGGATGTTGATAAGGCATCCTTGCAACTTGATCCTTACTTCGTATACTTATAACTTTTTGTTGATTAAATTTTGGAATTGAATTTTCTTCATGGTCCAGGATTGTTTCTTCTTCGACATTTGAAGACCTCTTTACATCAGTTGGATTCACGTCCTTTTGAGTTGTAAGTTTGATTGGTTCTATATTAATTCCTTTATCCGGAATTGGGACTTTTACATCTAACGACTTCTTTAGTTGCATAGGTTCAGTCATTGTCTCTTTATCAGCTAATGATGTTTTGCAATCTAGCTTTTCTTGTAAAGTCTTCTTATCATGCTTCAACTTTTTAATCTGCGTTAATAAGTCTTGATTATGTCGTCTTAATCGTAAGAGTTCTTCCTTATTTTCTGACCTATTGTCTTTTTTTTATTCTAGATTCTCCTTTCTTTGGTCCTTTAAGATTTTAATTTGTTCAAGTAACTTCTGGTTAAGGTTCCTTAAGTAGGAGATTTCTTGCTCCTTTTCAGTTGATTTCTCCTTGAGAGCTCGATTTTCTTGTTCTAAATTTGTATTCCCTTGCTTCTTGTCTTTTGACTTCTTGATTTTAACTAGTAGATTTTGATTAAGATTTTTTAATCGTAATATTTCTTCATTTCGTTCTATTAAGTCTTGGTCCATTTTTTGTCTTTTGATCTTTAGTTCTTCATTTTGTGCAATGAGTTCTCGAATATGCTCTTTGAAGTAGTGATTATCTTTCTGTGTTAACCCATTAAAATATTTTTCCTTCTCAATTTCGAATTGTAATTGTTTATTGCTTGCTTTATAATGTCCTAGTTATCCTTCCAATATTCTTGATTGTATTTCTAAATTATCTTGATATCCTTCCATAATAAATTATTTTCATTGTCCTTCTTTAAAACTTTTGTTTTAAAAAAAATAATAATACTTTGAAACTTTTAAAAATGATATATATAATTAAAAGTTTCCCTTAAAAAGCCAAAGTGAAATTGACTAAATATAAAAATATATATATATATATATATATATAATTGAATACTTATTTTTTCCTGGAATAATTTTTTTTTACTTTCAAAATACTCCTTTCACTTTATAATTAAATATCTTATATAAAATATCCTTTCTTTTTATTATTGCACCTTCCAATATTCTTAAAATCCTTTATAATATATATATATAATAATAACTTTAATGCCTTTCCTTGATAACTTTTATCTTTTAATAAAAGTAATTTTATATTTCCCTTTTTAATCCACTTGAATATCTATATATATAGATATATAATACCTTTTGGATTAAAAAATAAAAAATAAAAAATAAAACTTTTTTAATCTTTAATGAAACCACTTTATTAATGCCCCTTTAATATTAATATTCGGTGCCTTCCTTAAATTACTAAGTTGTATTCTAACTTTTCCCTTCATATATATTGAAATGATATATTGGAATAACTTCCTTATGTACTTTTATTAAATCCTCCTCATAACCCTCCAATTAAAGAAATGAACCGTTGTGTGGTTTAAATCTTATGCCAACCAAATAAGATACCAAATATAGTGAACCAATCACAATAACGAGTGAAATTTACCGTACGGTACAGCTCTGAAATTCGGCGGCTGTACGAAATTTTTATACGGGCAATCAATAGCAGCGGACTAGTGAATTCACTGTATAATCAATTGTTCAATGGACAGAATTCAACATTATGTCCCTTATATATATATCTATATATTTTTTTAATTTTTAATTCAATTTCATAAATTTTTAATTGAAATTATTTGCATCAAATTGGAAAGATTCCACTAATTGGAGGTTGTTGGTACAAAGCACTGTCTAGTTTATTGAGGTACAGAGATTGGCATCTGCAATTGCACACCCAGACGGTACGGGCTGGGGCTGTGGTATGGCGGTTGGATTTGTACGGGAAGTACGGCACAAAAATTCTCTACGGTCTTCAATAAAACACTGCAGCAGATAGTATGGCAGGTACGATGGCTGTAAATTTGGTGGCTAATTGTTCCAGTCAGCGGGATTCTGCTTCTTTGATGGCTGGATTCTCTTTCTTATTTTTATTTTTTATATCTTTTATATATAGATATTTTTTATTTACTTATCTTATATATATATATTATATTATATTATAGAGCCCCTTATATATATATATGTGTGTGTGTGTGTGTGTGTGTGTTTATTCCTTCTCTTTTTTTTTTAATTTGGTTTTTCCTTTATTTTTTTCCTTTAGTAATAGTTTATTTTTCTTCAATACTTTATTCTGCAGCAGAATTTTTATATTTAAATGGCCAAGGGCCAATTTGTGGTCAAAGACCAGATATGTGGCTAAAAGCTTGATTTGATCAAAGATCAAGAATAATCAGAGAAACTCTGAATGAAGTATGGTTGGCCGAAAACCAGTTCAAACAAGGTCCGATAAAGAGACTAGCCAAAGGTCGGGATCAGAAAAACGAAGCTCTGATACCAAATGAGACGAACAAAGTTCGCTCACACAAGAATTGTCCAAAATACTTGGAATATAACAAAGTAATCTATGTAGGACTGTAAATAATATATGAATAGATAAGATATAAGATAAGATAAGATGATTACAATTGAGAATGAGGGCCTGCTTATATACCCACGCAGGGGTGCCCTTTACCAATAGTCATGTCCTTTGAGACATGACCTTTCATTATTAATAATTATTATTTATTAAGTATTATGTTATGAATATCTATGATATATGTATATTTATGTTCATAACAAAAATGACTGTCCATAAATCAATAACACATCAGTGCTCCATCCCAACCTGGGAGTCATATCTTCCTTTTTCAATAAGGAAGTCGCCTCCACGAGCTCCAGCTTGAGTACGCAAACTCTTTCATCTTGGACAGAAGCTTTACCAAAATGTCTGTTTATCTGCTCATCTGTGGAGATATATATTGTAGAACTACTTTCTCCTTTCTGGAATTCATCACGGAGAATGTAATGCTTGATCTCAAATGTACTTTGGTTTTTCTAGAAAACTGGTTTTCTCTGAAGGCTTCATATAGCTCTGATCAATAAAGTATATCATTGTTGGATTCCTCTTTGGTTCATACTAGCTCACAACATCGTGGCAAGGGTCAAACTGGAACATATCCAAGTGGTACTTCTTCGACCATCATGAGGGTTTGTCATGGATTAGTGATCCATCATCCTAAGCTTCTGAGTAACCATTCTGATACAATATCTCTGTTATAGAAAGTCTTCATCACGCTTATGTTGTGAATTCGAGGTTCTCCACCAAGTTTTCTTCTTCCATCTGCATACAAGGGTCTCTTTATGGAATACCTCAAAGCCTTGAGGTTGCTCTTCATACACTCTTTGTTCAATTTGTCTGGAGAACAGTCTTTGCATTCATCTGATGTAGAACTCCAACCCATGGATATTGTGGATGATATAATGACTCATGTAGAGGTATGTCTAGTTTACTGGAACAAGTAATCATCATAGTCTTCTCCCTCCATCTGGAAGAACCTCTAATTCTTACATTAATATACATTGTTCTTCATCACAACTTTTAGTTCCTTTGCTTGATTGCTTTTAGTGAGTTCATATCAGGTTGGTAATCTTGTGATTCTCGATACAATGACTGTTTGTTCTGTCTTCTCTTTCTTTCTTGGAATCTTCATGTTCTTCCTCGTGTTTTTCTTTAGCTCTTGGGTCCATGAATTT